>JAWZYT010004073.1:0-34213 GCA_034508575.1 Petrolisthes manimaculis
CACTTTTATATGTACACACACACACACATACACACACACACACACACACACATACACACACACACACACACATACACACACACACAGACACACACACAAATACACACACACACAGACACACACACAAATACACACACAGACACACACACAAATACACACACAGACACACACACAAATACACACACAGACACACACACACACAACCTACTACAGTTACTGCCAGGCCATGAAACCCACACACTGGATAACTGGCTTACAAACACACACACATACACACACACACACACACGCACACACACGCACACACTCACACGGAAACTGGGCCAGGAAAGGAGCATTCTGGTTTAAAGCACAAGCACCGGCAACGCAACAGGTGTTTGGCCACAAGCATGCAGGCACAATAAAATTAATAACGCTTCACACACACACACACACACACACACACACACACACACACACACACACACACACACACACAGACACACACACACACACACACATACACACACACACACACACATACACACACACACACACACACACACACACACACACACACACATCAACAGGCAAGCATAAAGGAGAGGACTTTTTTATCAACTTTTCCCTATACGAAATAATAGATACACACATAAATATACATATACGAATATACTAAAAAAGTATAAACACATCATCCTACAGACCATGCATGCACAGTACAAGCAAGCAAACTATAACAAGCACACGACAAAAATACTTAATTAAGACGAGTACATTGAAAACATGACAAATCAAACCACACTGATATAATTTCCGCCAGTAGCATGAGAAAAAAAAAAAAAAATCACACAATCAAACAAGCACACAAGCAATCATACTCATTCCAATCACCCATGTTGAGAAAGTTGCAAACATAACAAACACTAAACGTTGCAAAATATATAGACTCAAATTGCACACCTTCGTTACCTCGTTGAAGATGCCATGCACAAACAAGCATAAAACAGCGGCACAAACAAGCAAAACAAACACTGTACAAAAATCACATATATAAAAAACACAAGCAATAAACAAACACAACATTCCAAGCTTCCTCTCCTGTGATCACCTCATTGAAGAAAACAAGCAAAAACAAACACGCAAACAACCAACACGTAAAAAAAACACAAGCCCATACAAACAAACAAACAAGCAAGCAAGCAAGCACACACAAACAAGCAAGCAAGCAAGCACACAGCATCCTTCATCCCTCCCTCCCCTCCCCCCCCTGTGGTCGCCCCCTGTGGTAAATCTCTCGGTGACAATTTGCCAACACGGCCAATGGCATCACACGGCCTGTTACCCCCGCCCGGTCAGGCACGCACACGCACACACGCACACACACGCACACGCACATACATACACCCTCCCCCGCCCCACATGCATGCACGGCCAGCAGGCGCAGTCATGCACTCCACCGGCCGACTGGGGTTTGACTGTGTGTGTGTGTGTGTGTATTTTTTTTTTATATATATAAGACGTTTGTGTATGATTGTGTGTGTGTGTTTAATTCACTTTATTTATGTACTAGATTTTTTTTTTTTTTTGCTGCAACAGAATCCTACTTGTTGCACATACTTATTTGCACGTACAGACTTTCTGCAAATACGTTTATCTGTCCGTGTTTTCCGCATAATTAAATAATCCCATTGAATTGAATAATCTCATTGTATTTTTTAAAACTTTCAAATGATAAAACTTAAAGATTGTACCGAACTGATATTGATTGCCGGATGTAATTTTATGTCTCTCTATCTCATACATACACACACGCGCACACACACACGCGCACACACACACGCGCACACACACACGCACACACATACACACACACACACACACACACACACACACACACACACACACACACAGTCACTTTATAAGAGATTACGATCAAACTTTTTTTCCCCTACCCCCTGGGATGGCGATAAAATGGACAGTCAGCATTTACCACAGCTAGTTTCTCTCCCATAACCTTTCCCGGCACTGTATTGGAGAGAGAGAGAGAGAGAGAGAGGGAGACAGAGAGAGAGAGAGAGAGAGAGAGAGAGAGAGAGAGAGAGAGAGAGAGAGAGAGAGAGAGAGAGAGAGAGAGAGAGAGAGAGAGAGAGAGAGACAGAGAGAGAGAGAGAGAGGGTGTGTGTGTGTGTGTGTGTGTGTGTGTGTGTGTGTGTGTGTGTGTGTTTATGTACAGACGTTTGAGTGTACATGTATTTGCTCTCGTTTAATTGTGTTCGTGTGTGTGTGTGTGTGAGAGAGAGAGAGAGAGAGAGAGAGAGAGAGAGAAAGACGGGGGGGAGGGGGGATTGTGATACCAGCAACAGATATATAGCCTAGGTCTGAGGGAGGGTGTGGTTGAGGGATGAGAGGAGAGGGACTGGATGGATGGGACTGCATGGGTGAGGTACTAGACAGACACACACACAGACAGACTGACAGGGGGATAGTCTGTGGTCACTGGATGGATGGATAGATATAGGGGAGCAGCTGCATGGTTTATGTCAACGGGGCGGAAAGGAACGCTGGATAGGGGTCGTGGATGGGAGACGAGACTTTTGTGATAGCATAGGTTAGAAACAGAGAAACAAAAATAGGTAAGGGATGGAAGGGTGTTGTGTGATGATGATGAGAAAACACACACACACACACACACACACACACACACACACACACACACACACACATACACACAGGTCATGAATAACTATTTAATTCCAATATTTGGTGGTCATATTGTTCAACGATGCATATATTTACTAAAACTTGTGGTGTCATAAATTCACTCTCCTGATCCTTTTTTTTTTTTTTTTTTTTTTTTGTTTCGCAGGCTATTTTTTATTTTTTTATTTTTTTTCTGTGTGTGCTTCTCTTCGGTGTTGTGTGTTCATTTTCTATTTTTTATTCTTTTTTATTTTTTTTGATGTTTTTTTGCTTTTGGTTTTGTGCTTTTTGGGGGGCCACGTAGCTGAGGTTTTACGGGTTGCTCGGGCTGTTACGAGACCATTAAAAATAATTCCCTCTTTGCATTTTTGGCCTGTTTATAGAGGCATGAGCATTTTTTTTCCACTTTGCCTTTTCCCCCCCCTTTTTTTTTCAGCAGCCAAGTTCAGTATGGCCGTGATTGCATTTTTACTCCTGTCTCGATCTCTTTGTAATTTTTTTTTTTTTTTGCGTGTTTCCGTTTCTCTCTGCTTTCCCCCTCCCCCCCTCCTTCCTCCCCTGTCACCTTGTCTGTCTGTGCTACAACTCGCTGCTTCTCCCCTCCCCTCCCCTCCACTCTCTTTCTCTTTTCTTCCCGAGTAGCAGTTTAAAGGTGGTGGTGTTGTTCTGTGGTGTGATGTGTTATGATATGTTATGTTATGATGTGATGTGAGGTGAGGTTCTCGTAGAAATACAGCACAAAATTAGATTCCAAAGAAATATACATGCATAAAAGGAAAGAAGGATCAGACGTCGAGAGAAACTTACAAGAAAATTGAAAGCCATTAATTTTTTGTTTTTCATTAATTTCGTTCGGTTCTCAAACCATAACGAGAATGTGATATAATGTAAAGGATTTCATAATTATGTAAGTATTAGATTAAATTAAATTAAATAAGAGAAACTTTAATGTAAAAATATGAAAGAGAGCTAAAAATCTTGCCTTCGTTTTTTTCCTCTAGTGCTCTGACTCCTGGGACAACGGGTACATACATATGTGGTGTGTGTATGTGTGTATGCATGCGAGTTTGAATGCATCCACAGCAGCAGAAAACTTTTGGGATGCCTCAACTGCCGTGAAGTGCGGAAAAATGAAACCGGTAAAAAGAGGCACTGGTAATAATGAAAAAAAGGACTGTAGTATAAATAGTAATAGGTGCAGTAGTGGCCACGGTAATTGAGGTGTTACACTCGACTCCACAGGGTAATTCTGAGAACACGACCCCCTCTATTATGTACTCTTTCACTTGACCCTTACCTCCCCTTCCCTCTCCTCCCCTTCCCTTCCATTCCCTTCCCTCTCCTCCCCTTCCCTCCCCTTCCCTCTCCTCCCCTTCCCTTCCCTCCCCCCCTTCCCCTCTCCTCCCCCCATTCCCCTCTCCTCCCCTCTTTCCCTCTCTCCTATCCTCCCTTCTTTCCCTCTCTCCTCTCCTCCCTTTTTTCCCTCGCTCCCTCTTCCACCATCTCCTCTGCCTCTTCCTCATCTGACCACTTCCTACCTCATCTCCTTTTCCACTCATTGTTTTCTCCACTCTTTTCTTTCTAGTTATGCTTCCTTTCCTTATTCCCTTTCTTCTTTCCTTTCCATTCCTTCCATTTTTTCCTTTCGGTTACTTGACCACTTTCCATATTTACTTCCTTCCCACTCTCGTCTCTTCCCTCTTATCTTTGCCATGACTGTTTAGAGTTGTTGTTCTTCTTATGTTTGGCCTGCATCTTTCCTCGCTGATTCTCTTGACTATCTCGTCCATCCATCCTTATATTCATTTATCCGTCCACCCTCAATCCTTTCCATCCGTCCATTCATCCATTCATCCAACTCTTTCTCTGTATTCTTGGTGAGCTTGTCAATAGTGAGGGACACATTACAACAATATGCCTCGATATTTTTGTCACCCTTTGACGACCCCTTGGTGGCCTTTTAATATAACCGCGATATTTCTGTTGTGGTCGGGTGTCGCGGTCGGTCGAACGGGTGTGTGATCATTTTATCAGAAGCGGAAAAGCAAAAACGATAGTAAGTAATTTGGGAGCGGGAAGGATAGAGAGAGTAAAGGAGAGGAAGGGTGACGCGAAGGATGCATGGGTAAGAGAACGGAGATTGATTTTGAGGATGAAAGAAGACCAAACTTGGCCTGGAAGACCCTGTAGGAGAAGGTGATAGCGAGAGGTGGGGCAGCAAGCACAAATAAAATAAAAGGAAAGGAGGGACAGGTTTGGTGAACAGAGAGGATAGTGGCACAGAATGACATGGAAAAAAATAGTTTTATGAAAGAATGAGAGGAATGAAAAGGAAAAGGAAAGTGAACAAGGGAGAGATGACGGAAGGAATTGGAGAAACGGGTAATGAAGGAGGTAGAACGGCAGTAGGTAAGGAGGAGTGTGTGTGTGTGTGTGTGTGTGTGTGTGAATGAGGTACCACTGGTGGGGGTGACACAGGTCGCTATTGAGGTTAGGGTGTGGGTCGAAGTTGTCACCCACGGACAGGGAATAAAGAGACAAAAATTGGGAGAAGGTCGGCGTGACATTCTTCATTTAGCGCCACACCACACCACACCCCCTCCACTCCACCAGACTACTTATATATTTTATGTTGTGGTTCGGCAACACACGTTCATATTTGGTGTGGTGGGGGGGGGGGGAGGGGTCCTTAGGAAAGTGATTCATATTTTCGTGTCTTGGGACAGTAATTCATTATTTATATATATATATATATATATATATATATATATATATATAAATATGCAGAAGCACACACACATTCTCTCTCTCTCTCTCTCTCTCTCTCTCTCTCTTTTCTCTCTCTCTCTCTCTCTCTCTCTCTCTCTCTCTCTCTCTCTCTCTCTCTCTCTCTCTCTCTCTCTCTCTCTCTCTCTCTCTCTCTCTCTCTCTCTCTCTCTCTCTCTCTCTCTCTCTCTCTCTCTCTCTCTCTCTCTCTCTCTCTCTCTCTCTCTCTCTTATCTGGCCCACGGCGTAATGGAATAAAGTTAAAAAAATATGAATTTGTTACACTCAATCAGTTTTCAATCTAAGCAAATACCAGCTCGACACGACGGATCCATTTGAGGTAAAATCTCCCTGTCGCAATATTTACGTGTGGGTGGGTTGGGTAGGGGGTGGTGTAGGTGGGATGGTGGGTTGGGTAGGGGTGGTGTGGGTGGGTTGGGTAAGGGTGGTGTAGGTGGGATGGTGGGTTGGGTTGGGTAGGGGTGGTGTGGGTGGGATGGTGATGTAGTGGTGTGGGAAAGGTAGATAGATGAAGTGGGGAGGGTGAGTGAGGTAGACAGTCAAGGTGCAAGTGTGAATCAATGAAAAAAAATATAACGAATGAAAGGAATTGAATCCTTGAGTAGATATGAACAGACAGACAGACAAGTAGATTGCATGGTAGGTAGAAGTATTCAGCAAAAAAAATACAAAAAACGAGAAGATATAAATAAATGGATAGGCAGACCGACAAAGATGCATACAGATAGACAGATAAATTTATAGATACAGATAGACAGATAAAATCATAGACACAGATAGACAGATAAATTTATAGATACAGATAGACAGAAACACAGAGGCCCAAAGAAAAAAAAAGGATATGAAAAGTGTGGGCAGCAGGGGTCAGGGAGGGGGCCAGGACAGAGGGAAAGGGGGTGGGGGAGGGGGACAGGACAGGGCAGGGGATATGAGACCCCTGAATAAGGCATGGATATCCATCAATACAGAAACAGCTCCCGTGGGAAAGGTAGGTAGGTAGGAAGGTAGGTAGGTAGGTAGGTTGGTAGGTAGGTAGGTAGGAGGGAGGGATGAGGGAGAGGACAGCCTGTGCGTGTGTCAGGGGGAAGAGGGTGGCTTGTGTGTGTGTGTGTGTTTTGTGTGTGTGTGTGTTTTTTTTGTGTGTGTGTGTTTTGTGTGTGTGTTGGGTGGGAGGGCGTGAGTGCTGTGTGTACTATATTTGTGTGTGTATGTCTGAATTTGTTTGTGTGTGTGTGTGTTTACGGTGCCAATAAGTATGTTATGTGAGCCCTTTAAATGGATATGTATGTGCTCGTGTGTGTGTGTGTGTGTGTGTCTGTGTGTGTGTTAAAATGAAAGAAACCCTTGTGAAGTAAGAATAGTATGATTATGCTGTTAACTGTTCCTTATTCTGGATTCTCCCTTTTTTTTTTTGGGGGGGGGGGGGCCTCTTCCGAAATTGGAGTTCTCATAGCTATAATGGATTGGTTGAAAAAAACTTGTATAACTCTTAACTTTTTCCCATAATGTCTCCTTGTAATATGTCAGTTTCATTTTTCAAGGCAATTTGGTCTCACGCCTTATTTTTTTTATTTTTTTGTGGATAGTTAGAAAAAACAGGTTGAGATTTTTAATAGTTTATATATATACGTTATCTTATCTCATTTTATTCTTATTTTGAAAGGTCGAGAGTTCTCATAATCTCTTTGATGTCCGGAAAAACTTGTATTATATATGTATGTCAGATTCTGTATTTTCACATTTTTATTCATTATTTTTTCTTTTATATATAGGTTGAGACTCGATTTGATCATCTGAAAATTTGTAAAGTGAAAAGTGAGATAGTTCATTTTTATAAGGGTTAAAAAGTGACAGAATAAAGAATGAGGCTGTTTGTATTCTTATGTTGTTTGTTTATTATAACGTGTGAGTATCGTGTTCTTTTGTGTGTGTGTGTGTGTGTTTGTGTGTGTGTGTGTGTGAGTGAGTGGGAAAGGAAGGGAGAGAGTGAAAGGGAGAGAGTGAAGGGGAAAGGAGAGAGTGAGAGAGAGAGAGGTGGGGAAGGAAGAGAGTGAGAGTGAGAGAGAGAGAGAGAGAGAGAGAGAATCCAAGGGAAGGAGGCACATATCCTGAGGGGGACTTCTGACGGGGAACAAAAGCGGGAGCAGCGGGCCCTGTCCTACCTCAAGACGCCCCCATTGTGTCTCAGTAACACACCTGCCACACTCCATACCTCCCTCCCCCTCCTTCCTTCCTTCCTTCCACCCCTGTCATACATACACACACACACACACACAAACACACACACACACATGATACATATATATACTTGATACATATTATACTCCCTTTATATATATATATATATATGTATATATATATATATATATATATATATATATATATATATATATATATATATATATATATATATATATATATATATATATACACACACATGATACACACACGCATGATACACACACGCATGATACACACATACATGATACACACACACACATGATACACACACACATATGATACACACACACACATATGATACACACATACACACACCTTTCAAGTACAATCCTTAACCACATTTACACACCTGCTTAACCTTACGTTTATTCTAATGGCTCGATTAGTTTCAGTTCTCTTTATGCCGGACTTTTGCTCTAGACTGTACATGAATGACAACATAGTACGCTCGTCGCCGCCGCCTCCACCAGACACCATTTATCTATCAAATATTTTTCGGCTATTTCCCTAAACCCGTAAACTATTAAAATGGTACATTATTTATCTCTTATGTTTATTCATGCTGTGGTGAGGACGGGGGCAGGGGCAGGGATGGGGGAGGGGCCAGGGGTAGGGGCAGGGACAGTGACAGGGGCAGGGGGTGACATGGCACTGTGGTTCTCGTGGGTTGATAGTGAAGATAATTTTTTTTTTACTATAATATTGTGTATGATATACTTTTTATCAGCGTTAGGAAACACTTTATATTTTCATTATTTCACTTTATATCTTTCTTTCCTCTAAAAAAAGGACTGATATGTAAATAGTAAAGTATTATAAGGGGGATAAACTATGAAGAAAAGTAGACTACATTTATTAATTAATAATCTCAGGTTCAAATGACACTCATTTGATATTTGATATTATTATTTTGTTCTAAGACAATTTTAGTCATTTGTCGCTTTGCGTTTTCCTCTTTTTTTTATACTCAAAGTATCCAGATCTTGAATGACGAGCCTCAGGGTGATAGTATGAAAATAAACGTTCGGGTTGTATGCTTAATTAAAAAAATATTAATAATCTCCAACACACTCAACTGACGCAAATTCAATCTTTCTCCAACACATTCAACTGGCGCAAACATGACTTTTCTCCAACACTGACGTAACTACAACTTTTCTCCAACACTGACGTAACCTACAATTTTTCTCCAACACTGACGTAACTACAACTTTTCTCCAACACTGACGTAACCTACAATTTTTCTCCAACACTGACGTAACTACAACTTTTCTCCAACACTGACGTAACCTACAATTTTTCTCCAACACTGACGTAACTACAACACAGACACAAACATGACTTTTCTCCAACACTGACATTTTATTTACATCTCTCCGCCACTACCAATAAAATCATCGGTCATAACCCTTTTATTAATTCAACTCGGCTCTTCGCCCGTGATTGAGGTCAACGAGACTATTAAATTTAGGGGGATTGGGGGTGGGAGGGGGAGGGAGAGGGGGGTTGTGGTGGGTGGGGAGGGAGGGAGGGAAGGTTCGTATATAAATTAACAGTCACTGTCAAAAAAAATTCCTGTGGTCTCTGCCTCTCTCTGTCTTTGGTGGTCGGCTGTGAGAGTCATAATAAATGGTGTGGTTCGTATATAAGTTATAATAATAATTGTATGGTTGTTTCTCCTGCCTCACTATTCTTACTTAAAGACTATAATAGATTTGTTATGTTATATATTGCTTTTCTCTATAATATATTTTTCAATCTCCCTATCTTTAATTAGGGCCTTGGTAGTAAAGTTACATATTTAAATAGTTTTCTTATCTTGCTTTCTATTATTTGCACAATATATGAAAAATTGCATATCCAAAAGTTTTCATATATATCATCGCTAATTTAATCAATCTTTAAGAGGTTAATATTAATGTTTTATTGGTGTAACTGGACGTCTACTGATTCCTCCAGTCAGTGGCAGGGAACAAACTACCTCAGTGATGGTAATAAGGGAACTGTTTCGTAGAATGGTTTGGAGGAATCAGGGGCCCTCCGATTTTCCCACACAGTATTATTAATCTCTTAAAACTGTCTCTGTTGCTGCCGTGCTAGACCATTTCCAATAACAACAATAAATGCCATTTTTTTTTTTTTTTTTTTTCATTTCGCGAAATAAGATTATAGAAAGGTTGTTGCGATATAATTTTTATTTAATTATGTGGGACGCTGTGGACGAAAGTTAATAAAGATGATTATAGTATGGCGGTATTAATGATTATATATTTAAGTTTTTGATTGATAAAAAAAGCGGTAAGGCAGAAGTTATGTCAATTTAGGTGTTTAAGGTAATGACAAGGGGGGAGGAGGAGTAAGTTTATTATATTTATAGTTTATACAGTATGAGGTTATAAGGTGTATTCTTATGGTACGAATAATAGATGTAAATGCAAGTAAATAAGTCTGACTCTTTATTGCTTCTGTATGTATAGGGTATTAGGGTGTGGCACAAATATTAAACCTTATAAAAAAAATGTACAGCCCATCGTTTCCTGCACTGTTTGGTAACCTAATGCTTGACACAGACTGACGTAGCCTATAGTACTGTACATGAGAAGTATAGTACATGTGAAGATGATGCTGTGTATATACTGTATAGGAATTAAATCAGTTATCGTGTAAACTCATAATCTGTCTTGTATTTTGTGGTTATTAAGTTAAGGGGTCCTAATCTCCTCTGAGTAAATTGAAGGCTACAGCTCCCTCCAAAATATATACTGCAAAACTTCCAATTCTAGATTATATTATACCGTACGGAAGTAATCTGTTTGCTGTGAGAGTTTAAAGGATTCACTAGCCCTCCCTTTCCCCAGTAAGAGAATATTTATAAAGAAGAATATAGTAAGGGAGTTGCAATTTTTCATGTCTCGTGCTCTGTGGACAATATTTTATGAAGTAGGGAATGTTATAATTTCTTTTTAATTCTCCTGGGTTACGTGATATTAAAGATGCAAGTGGAAGGTATTGCTCTCGTATAATCACATTCCTGGTATACAGTTAAAAGTGTATATACATGTGAATAGAAGAGTCAAAAAATAGATATTAAGTTTCATCCGGCAGTCTGAGTGATGATGTGTGTGTGTGTGTGTCTGTACTGACAATAAAACAAACACACATTCGTACACACACAATCACAGACTTTCTAAGCACACACGTATATCACGTATGGAAGCTCAATTACGCAATCAAACTGAATACACACACAGATGCATACAAAATCAGTCATTCTGGTACACACACAGACGTACACACACACGCACATACGCACGCCGATGCGCACACACACACACACACACACTCACTCACACACTCACTCGTTAAAGCACCCGAACACAAACAAACTTGCACACAACTCTTTCGCACCGGAGTGAAAATATTTCCCATAAATCGCTCTCTAATTCTCACTAACTTAATTACCAATAATGAAATTAAGAGTTATCACAGCCGCCAAATGAATTGCTTTTTTTTTTCGGGGTGAGGGGGGGGGAGGAAGGGGGGAGGGGGGTAGAGGGTAGCTATTTTTTTCTCTTGAATGTTGGTGGGCGATTAATGGTGTTTTACCCAAGGCAAGTGAGGTCGTAGGTGATAATGTGTTTGTGTTTTGATTTTGGGTTTGTGTGTGTATGTGTGTGTGTGTGTTTATTTTTAATGCTTGATCAATGTTATATACAGATATTTTCTCTATATTTCTTATACCAGTTTTTCATTATTTTGGACATTTATTATATTGATTTATTTTATACCCTCATTTATTCGTGTTTTGTTGTTCTTTTATTTTTTATCTTTATGCGAATACGTAATAATTTTTTTTATTCTCCTTTCAATAATTCCTCATTTCTGCATATATTTTTCTCTGTAGTAACTTTTCGTTCCATTTGTTTTAACTTCTGCGGTTTATTGTTACTATTCATTTCCTCTTTTGTTATTGTTGTTTTCATTTGACGTTATATTGTTCCACTTTCTGTTTATGTAGTTTCTAAGCAACTGTACACTCTGTTTTATACAAGTACATTTTCCAACTGTACTCTCTGTTTTATACGAGTACATTTTCCAACAGTAAAACCTATTTACATTTTTGTGGTGTTTTTATTTTAGATACATGCCATTAGTTTCTCTCTATTTAACTATGAATTTGATGGAATATGTATAATGTATGTATATGTATAGTTAAGGGGGAAGTTCAGTGTTGGTAAATCTGGAGCAACTGATTCCTCCAAAATATTCCAAGCAACAACAGCCCACCATTATTTATTTTTTTGTTAATCAGGTTTTGTTTCCTGACACTCCAATGAACCAAAAGTAGACCATCCACTTAACACGTTACACAATAATAATATTTCCAAGTAACAATATAATAATTTTTTATTTTTTTATATTTCGGTGGATAAAAAAAAAAAAAAAATGAATGTGTCACAACCAGATGCACAGAAAACTGGAGGACATTTTAATCTGTTGGGTATTAAAGCAACGCCTATCTCTCCTCTCACACATCGCGGCCAATGATCCAAGTGCTTGCATGCGCTGCCGGGGGATGTTGGGGGGGGGGGGGGGGGGAGGATGGGGACGGAATGTGAGAGGGTAATTTCTTTTAACTTTCATTTTTTTTTTTTAATTTTCAGCGTATATTATATGTTATGGATTGTGGATTTGGGTACATATGATATTTGCAACTTTCGTGTTTTTATGACGGTCAAATGTTAACCAAATTTCGACTTTAATTGCATAAATAATGAATGATGAATAGGAAATAATAATAATAATAATAATGATAATAATAATAATAATAATAATAATAAGATGGGTACATGGACCCCTAATGATTTCTCAATAGGCCTACCAATAATGAACAAAAAAGTAGACATTGTACTTGAATACCGCATTTTTTTTTGCTGCTGCTAACGATAATGAAAAAAAAAAATACAATACAAAAAAAATATCAGAGCTCTAGAACTGAGGAAACTTTATTAGTACAGTGTTGGCCCAGTTAGACTATACACACACATATACAAAACAATATATATATATACATTTTTTAAAAGAAATAATTAGACCAGAAAGAAGGTTTAAGCACTGCACATATACCGTTTGTTTGTTTGTTTGCTTGCATCATCTCCACCCCCGATCCCCGACAATATGTAAAAAAAAAAAAAAAAAAAAAAAAAAAAAAAAAAAAAAAGATTGTGTCGGTATATATAAACCTTTTATTTTTCTGCCACTCATGGTACTGTGAACATTCTGGGGGCCTCGCCGGGGGGGGGGGAGGGGGGGTTGTCGTGTCCTGTCCACTCTTAACTCTTTGCAAAAACCTCACTCCAGTTTGTCACTTAGCTTGGTGTACGGTATATACATTTGCATTTTTTGTTAAGTGTTGCATATGCATTTTTGAAAGAATTTGGCACGAGTGGGTAAGTTGTGCCATGCAGCCGTGGACTTTACTATGTGTGTGTGTGTGTGTGTGTGTGTGTGTGTGTGTGTGTGTTGTGTGTATGTGTGTGTGTGTGTGTGTGTGTGTGTGTGTGTGTTGCTGTGCTGTACCTCGCTGTGAGCATGAAGCCTTTTTTCCCTATTTCTACTTTTGGAATGCTTGACCACCGTCTGTAGTGAGAGAGAGAGAGAGAGAGAGAGAGAGAGAGAGAGAATTATATATGCCGAGGAGTGAGGAGGGGTGTTTAAGAAAGGGAAATGGGTTGGAACAGGTGAAGGACTAAAGAAAATGGAACAGAAGGAGGGGAACGCCAAGAAACTAAAGAAAACAAAGACGGCAATAGATAGATGAATGATAAATAAAAGCCAAAAGGAC
The DNA here is from genome assembly GCA_034508575.1 of Petrolisthes manimaculis. Lineage (NCBI taxonomy): Eukaryota > Metazoa > Arthropoda > Malacostraca > Decapoda > Porcellanidae > Petrolisthes > Petrolisthes manimaculis. The sequence continues at coordinate 13,556 of JAWZYT010004073.1, forward strand.
GTAAGAAACTATCAAACACACACTTAAATAATTATAAGGAAAGGAAGCAAGACCAAGAAGAAAAAGAAAAACAATGAACGAAAAGGAATGATGTACGGTAGTAGAATAAATAATTAGGAAAAAAGTAAAAAAAAAAAAAAAAAACTGACAAGGATGAAATTCTGAGAAGATAGGACAGGAAAGGATGAAGACGCTAAAGAAGGATAAGGGAGCTCTGAGTTGAAGAGATTATACACAACAGGAGAAGGGCAACATGCAGAAGGAAGGAAGGAAGGAAGGGGTGCAGACTGATGAAGGGGATATATACTGCTAAGAAGTCAGAAAGACGAGAAAGATTAATATTAAAGCAGACGATGCGAATCAGAGAGAAACGAGAGGAAAGATAGAGAAATAAAAACAAACACAAAGGTAGAATATATGTATAGTATGGTTGCCAAGGTGTTTTATTGTATTAGGTAATATTTTAGAACACGTGTACTAAGATATACTTTAATACTGTAATTTATAAATGCATATTGAATAAGATATACGTATGTTTTTTTCAAGGGAGTGTAAAAATTAGACTGCACTAATAGGATATATTTGGATATAACACTTTAATGAGTAGGATACATAACAAATAGGATTATACGTAGGTAATTATATCAAGGGGGACGTAATTATTTTAAGGGAGAGTGGTTGAGAGATATTGAGGATTCGCACAGCCTGGCCTCCCCAAAAATACGTAATCCCTGTCCCAACTACTGAATGAATAAGTAAATTAATAAATCCCTCGTCTAATAACACGGTAAATCCTCTTGCTAATTTAATGCCGATCTGAAATCCTTCCTGACAGCGCTTTTCCTCCTCCTTCCCTCCTCCTCCTCTCCCTTCCTTCCCTCCTCCTCCTCCTCCTCCTCCTCCTCCTCCTCCTCCTCCTCCTCCTCCTCCTCCTCCTCCTCCTCCTCCTCCTCCTCCTCCTCCTCCTCCTCCTCCTCCTCCTTTCCCTTCCCCTTCCTTCCACCCCCTCCTCCTCCTCCTCCTCCTCCTCCTCCTCCTCCTCCTCCTCCTCCTCCTCCTCCTCCTCCTCCTCCTCCTCCTCCTCCTCCTCCTCCTCCTCTCCCTTCCCATTCCTTACCAACTTTTCCTCCTTTTCCTTCCTTCCCTCCCGTAATCATTATTAGTATCATTATTTTTATTATTTTTATTTTATCATCATTATTATTATCATTAAAAATTTTGTCTTCAATTTTCCTATCATCATCATCATCTTTTCATTTTCATCATCATTATCTTTCATCTGGGTACAAACATCCTCGTTCACTTATCTATATGTCTGGCAGCAAAGTTTTTATAACGTATGGGAAAAATAAATGTGTTATGAAACAGTCTGCCGGCTCAGTTGTCTCAAGGAGGTAGGTAATCGATGATGGGCGAGTAGTATAAGGGGTTTAGTAGCTTCCTCCCAACTGCACCAAGAAACAGGTTGCCTCGGAATATAGGATTCAGGTCGTTCGTTTCATGACTTGGGTTGGAGGAAATGGTAGACTTCCAATTGGCCTACAACAGATTAGCCCTCCCCCCCCCCCTTATTATTATGTAAACACAAAGTAAATTAACACCCTTTAGATAGGTCCTACTAGATAATAATAACACTACTGTAGAATGAAGTACTGTACAAAGTTGTTACATTTTTTACATAGGTTATAATTTTATAGCATCCTGCAATCCTCATTTTTTTTGGGATATAGAAGTAAAATGTGTCACCTGGTTCTTAAAATCTTATGTAAATTACTTTGTAGTTCGTAGCTTTTATCTTGTTCAATAACTCTTTATTCCTTGTCCTCCCATCTCTCTCTCTCTCTCTCTCTCTCTCTCTCTCTCTCTCTCTCTCTCTCTCTCTCTCTGGCTGAGCTCACTTCTTTCATCAGAGATTAATAGCGATTATCTCAAAGTTGGTATTACCTACTATGTCTGTCTGTCTGTCTGTCTGGTTATATGTCTGACTGTATAAAATTATATGCTTGTACTCCAGCGTTTGTCTGTTTGCCTTACCTATCATCACTTTACATAGACTATCAATGACCATCCTTTTTCTGCTGTTTTGACACAAATACAAAATGTCACGTTACAGCTTACTTTTTTCATAATGTTAGTACAGCTTCATGTTTATTGCCCTTGACACAACTCGACATATACAGTGTTGTAGTTTGGTACAGAATACACTGATCTGCTTATTGTACTGTAGGTGAACATATCTCCATCTTAACATCAGGCAATGATAAAACGACTCAGCAAGACAAAATGGCCACCACTTTTCCTTCTTAGGTTCCTCATTCTACGATTATCCCTCCTCCTACTACTATTCTACTTCCTCCTCATCTTCCTCCTCCTCATCTTCCTCCTCCTCCTACTATTCCTCCTCCTCCTCCAACCCACAAGGCACACACACCATGGAATGCTTTCGTCAAATATACTATACAGAAACCAAACTAAACTGGCACCACCACCACCTACCACCACTATCACCATATGGTCCTTGTTAATTAGGTCTGTGCCCCTTGACCAAAAGCGCACCAGAGACCTTAGTTAATTCATTTTTTTAGGGGACGTCTGATTAGAAGTTTTTAGGTGGTCCATTTTCTTGCCTAAATCCCGGAGTGGTCGTCGGTATATTGTTCCTGGGGGTAATTACTGGGACGGCAGATTTGGCTCTATTAAATTTATGGGAGTGGGTGTTTAGTTGGGTGGATGGCGGCGGCTCTGGGTGGGTGTGGTTGTGGTTGTGGGTGAGTGTGTGGGATGTGTGGTTGTGGGTGTGTTTTTATTTGAGTGGGTGTGTGTACGTGGTTATGGCAGAGGGTGTGGGTGTGGTTTTATGTGGGTGGGTGTGGGTGTGTTTTTATGTGGGTGGGTGTGGGTGTGGTGGCGGTGGTGTGTTTGATTTTAATGTGGTATAGATAGTGTTGGATGAGGAGGTGTGTTTGCGTGCGTGTACGGTATGTAGGTGATGTAGGTAGTGAATGGGTGTCTGTGTGTGTGTGTGCGTATATAGGAGAGAGAAAGAGAGAGTGAGTACGAGCACGAGGCTCTCTCTCTCTTTCTCTCTGTTCCTTAATCTTTCCCCTCACGCCTAGTGGAAGACAGGCAGCGAAATTTTAACCAGTCTCCCCAACCTCCTGAGAGAGAGAGAGAGAGAGAGAGAGAGAGAGAGAGAGAGAGAGAGAGAGAGAGAGATGATGATATAACTTTACATAACTTCAGAATCCTCTGTAAATAATAATAAATGTACAGTACGGATCAGATGAAGTTGAAACGTTGTCTCAGGTGTGGTACACAAGTGGGAGGTTCCCTTTCATTAGCTGTTATATGTACAGTACGTACAGTAAGTGAAGGCTGAATGGTGTATTGAAAATAACTTGAAATTTGTTTGATTAGTACGAAGAAGTATTTTGTTCATTCATATTATAAGGGATATAAATTGAGCTGTTTCGTCTGTATCGTATTGCCGTCAGACATTGACATTGACTAGATATAGGCTTGAAAAAAAAGCTTCAGTTACTTTTTAATAAATTACTGTGTACTGGAAACTATATTTGGTGCCTCTAAGTATCATGCATTTCCAAATATCGCCATGTTTTCACATTAGATATATTTTAATTTATGTTCTTATACCTCCTACAACTTTAGGCCCTCTCACGATATACTATAATTTCTTTATAAGTTCTTTCACACACACACACACACACACACACACACACACACACATACACACGCAAGCAAGCAAGCACGAGACACTCACACCGCCACTGCCACCGCCACCACCTGCAACACCACCACCAACAACAACAACTACAAACAAGAGAAAATCTACACATTAAACAAAAGCAAAGCCACACGACTCTTTCCCCGTATGCCAGCCCAGCGATGAATCCTAGAATTTGGCCGGAAGAAAAATTGGAGGAATGGAGGCCCACATTTCGCCGGTGGAACCTCCTCCAAATTTTAATTAGTGGCCGCCCGGGAGGAAAAATGGCGGGTGGGGGAGGGGGGTGGTTGGGACAGAGAGAGAGGGATTGTGGGGGTGCTGCTGGAATGGAAGGGAGTATACAGGGGAAGGGAAGTGGAGGGATTGAGTTGGTGGTGGCTGGGAGTGGGGCGGGGGGAGAGGGATTGAGAGTGTGGTGGTGGAGGAAGGGAAGTGGACGCAGAGAGAGAGAGAGAGAGGGAGGGATGAGAGGAGAGAGTGGAACAGAGAGCAAGAGAAGGATTAAAGGAGGAGATGACGGAGGAAGGACGATATTTTAATGTTAAAGTAGGAGGAAAGGGAATTGACGAGTGGTATATTATGATTTGGGATTGAATGAGGAAATTAATGGTTGATAATGTACAAAAAAGGATTAGGGAAGACGTGGGGAGAAACGCGTTGTAAACATTTCGGGCGATACGTATATAATATAGACGGGGGGAGGGGGGGGGGATTGCAAGGGGGAATAGATAGCCTAGTTGAGGAAAAGGTTGGGTGTAAAAAAATAAAGAGGGGAGCTAGTACCAGATGAAAGTACTGATGAGAGATGATAGAGGTGAGGAGGGACGGGGACCAAAAAAAAAAAAAAAAAAAATATGATGTGACGTGGGAGGAAAGTATATATATAGAGAGGAAAATAATACTGTAGTAGTTGTGACTGATTAAAGTGAGAGAAAATAGTAATGAAAATAAAAACGGAATTGGGTACGTAGAATAATGGAGGTACACATGCTTGGATGAAAAATGTCAGAGGGGGCTGGTTGGCTGGCTGGCTGGCTGCTTGTGGTGGTGGTGGTGGTGGAAGAGAGGGTGTGTGTGGCTTGTAGATATGGTGGAGAAATTCAGTGATGTGGTGGAGAAATTCAATGATGAGGGTGGTGGTAGTGATGGTAGTGGTGGTGTGATGGTAGTGGTGGTGTGATGAGTGGGTGTGGTGGAGATATTTAATTATAAGGGTGGTGGTGGTGGGGGAGGGGTGATGAGTGGGGGTGGTTTGTAGATGTGGTGGAGTAATACAGTGGTGATAGAGGAGATGGATGTGGTGGTGGTGGTGGTGGTGGTGGATCTGGTTGGGGGCGAGGGGAGGTGGGGATCTGTAAGGGGTTTGAGGGTTGGGGTTGTGGGAAAAGGACCCAATGAGTGACCAAATTGAGGGTTGTGAAGGTCGGGCCTTAAAGGGAATAACTTGAACCAGATTTTAAAATTTTATGAAGAAAGGTGTGTGTGTGTGTGTACGAGAAAGAAAGAAAGGACAAAGAAACTGGAAGATGAAAAAGTTGGAAAGTGTGAAGGAACAGAAGAAAGAGAGGGGAAGGATGAGAGAGGTAGCCAAGAGGTTGTTGGCCTCGTGAAGTAGAGAGACAAAAAGATATTAAAAGCGAGTCACACGTTTGCAGTTTTATAGCCCACTGCAGGAAGGAATTATTTTCTTCCCACAAAGATAGGAACAGGAGCCAGGAAAAGCCCTATCCATGTTGGCTGAGGATTGTTTTAGTTAGGGTGAGTAATGGAATATGAACCCTTGTCCCCTGGAGATATAAATGTTAAGGGTGTGTGCATTAGGAGCTTGTTATTGTGTGTGCAAGATGGTTTGATCAACTTATCAGCTGACGAAAATGACTTCTCCGGACCAAGGGAAGGGAAGGTTACGGAAATATACCTTTTCGGATAAACTTAAGTTGTTTTTGTTGTTGTTGTTGTTCAGTTTCATGTCGCACAAAAAAAGGATGCATTGAGGGAAGGAGCCTACTGAGTGACCTTGCAACATCTTGATATTCTTCGAGGGATGGGCGAAATGTTTTGAATTTATAGCATATTATTATGTGAAGCAAGCAAGGATAAACATGAAAGGAGGGTATTTCTTCCTTCGTTCTTGTATAAAGGGAAGATTGAAGAAAAAATAGATAGTGAAACAGAGAGGTAGAACAACAGATGTAGTAGGAAATAAAGATGGAAAAAGAGTAAGTGAAGAGGGAGGCGTGTGGGGAGAAAAGAAGGAAAGGGGGGGGTGAGGGAGGGAGGGATGGATGGATGGTAGGCTTGAGTACGAGAGAAAGAAATTAAGCGAAAACGGACCTTGTCTTCCCTCAAGCTAAGGGTGAGGACTCCTTGCCCCTTCTCCCCCTCCTCCTCCTCCCCTATTTCCCCCTCTCCTCCTCCACCACCACACACGGTATTTTATTACTTTTATTAGTCTCATTTTTCCATACTTTGACCTACCTTTATTTTCATTTCCTTTTTAATAATGATTTTTTTCCTGCTTATACCTGCGGCGCGTTTTCAGATATGTGCCTCATATGATTACGCGTGGAAAACTGTGAAATTTATATATAATGCTGGATTGGGAGTGCGTTTTTTATTTTAGTTGTTTTTTTTAATAATTACTTACGGGAATGTTTGGAAAATTCAATGGCGTATTATTGGAATAGTGTATGTATGTATGTATGCATTTATATTTCCTTTTTTATTCGAGGCTGAATCTTGGATAGTTTGGGTGTATTCAGTCCTCGAGGCAGGCAGGGGGTGGGGGGGGGTAGTGGTGGTGGTTGTGGTCGTGGTGGTATTGATGGTGGTGGTATTGCTAGTGGTAGTGGTGGTGGTGGTGGTAGTAGTGATTTTAGTGGTTGTGTTCATGCCTTTATCAGTGTGTGTTTGTTTGCTTCATCGTGCTTGTATGTAGGATGGTCTTAGTTTCTCGCCAGGTGTTTACACTTTGCATGGATACGGTGCATCAGGTGTATATGTGTGTCCCATTGCGTGTGTACGTGCATCAGTTCTTAATGTTTACAACCTTAGTTTTCCGCAGCCGATGATGACGAGGAAAAATCACTCTTAGACTTAATACTCACGTAATGGACTCCTCTGAATGAAAGCCCCACTCCCCCTTCACTTCCCCTCCCCCTTCACTCCCCCTCCCCCTTCACTCTCCCTCCATGCCCACGTCTCTATGTACAGTTGGACACAGGAATTCGTGGTACAGCCAAGGTGGAAAAAGCTCAGCTCCTCCCAGTATCAAATTCCTTATCGACCAAAAAGATTTACCAGAGGCAGAAACTATGATAAACAAATCCCATCTTCCACCAAGACTGTACCAGGAATTCCTGTGTCCAACTATACAATATCATTCTCTCCTCTCGTCTCTTATGTTGTTCCCTTCTCTTCTTTACTGTATTTATGTCTCTTCTATATTATCTCTTCCCTTATTTATCAGTTTTGTTTTATTCTTATTTTCAGTACGTCTCTATACCCTCTTCACCATCTCCTTATGTTCCCTTCCTGTATTATTCTCTGTTCTGTTTTTTTTTTCTTTTCCTCTGCCCTCCTTGTGTGTTTCTTCTCTCTTTTATCGATGTCACTCTGATGCCTCTTTCTCTCAGTCGCATTCTGTGTTTTTCTCATACCGATTCTGTGTTCTCTTTTACACCTTTTCTAGTCTATTTTCCTCTTCTCAGTGTCCCATGCACCCGTTATTTCTTTTCCCATTTCACTGGCTTCTGATTATCATTCTTTCCTTACCCTTCCATTCGCACCCTTTCTCATCATTTTTCTTTCATTTCTCACTCTTTATCAGGTTAGTTAGTGTGTGTCTCACTTTTTCTCAACTTTCCTCTTTTCTCCTCAGCAAATCATTTTTTCCCATTCTTTACCTTCTCATTTTTTTTCCCATCATACTCGTGTGGAATGAAAAGAATGAAAAGGAAAAAGAAGAGAAGGAGGAAGAAGAGAAGGAGGAGGAGGAAGAGAAGGAGAAGGAGGAGGAGGAGGAGGAGGAGGAGGAGGAGGAGGAGGAAAGGGAAACAAAAAAGATAAAGAAAACGAAGCTATAGATAATCGAAAAAACGGAAAGAGATTATGAGGTGGAGTTAAAGGATTAAAAAGAGCAATCACGAGAAGACACAGGAGAGAAAAGAACGTATAAGCGAGATCAGATTGAGAGGGAGAGAAAAATAAACATCCAAGGAGGAACTGGAAGACGGAAGATGTGCATGGTGTAACACTGTCAGGCTCGTCACTCAGGATCTGTATGCATGGACGACGAGAAGAAGAATTAATTGCTACATTTATATATTGTATTAACTAAAATATTAACATGTATATTTATTTAATCGTATTATATTTCCTAAGACAAATGGTAATTGATTCCATATGTGCGTCAACGTTACATGCATGAGTGTTAAAAGGACATTATTTCTTTGTGGTAGTGGCTGCTTCTGATTCCTCCACGTTATGCCAAGCAACACAACTGTACGCATACATGAAGGAGTCTGTTGCGTGACAAAGTCTGGAGGAATCACTGACATCCAATAATTTCATCCTCAGTACATGAGCCATCCCATTTTGGTATTAATCTTCAGTTTAACTAATATTCGTCTCTCTTGTCCCAACAGTCGTCGAACAGCGATAAGTGTGACGGTCTGGCCTTGTCCTCTGGATTCCCACCCAAATCTCCCCCACCAATGGGTCAGTTCAACATGCCTGCTGAACTTTTCCAGGTGAGTACAGAAGGTTCAATAAATTTCTCCTTTTCTCATTTCCTACCTTCTCTCTTGACTCTGTCTGTCTAACTGGATCGCTGAAGGTTTGATTTTGGTATTATTCTCGTGGCTCAATCCTGGAAGCCACGTCATCTGCCTGGAAGAAGATCTGGATGGATGCTCTTAAAAGGTAAAACGACGAGTGGATCCTGGAAATGACACACATGGACGACTGGAAGCTAAGTGACCCCAACTGGAGGCGATCCTGTAGACGGTGAAGGGATCCAAATGTATGGAAGTAGTAGTAGTAATAGTAGTAGTAGTCGTAGTAGTAGTAGTAGTATTAACAAACAAGCTGAAGTGTATAAGTTATATTAATAGTTATAATTATACTTGTGACTGTAAGTACCTCAAGTGTCATGATAGAGTAATAGATTTGAATTGTCTTGACCTCCTCATTGGATCTCTTCATTCATTATTCTGTGCTCTCTTTTTCTTCGAACTGTTGTATAATTTTTTACTTATAATAACTATGTATGTATATGTATAACTCATGTCGATATTTTTTGCTAAGACTCGATTATAATGAATTGTTCTTGATATACATTGATGATCCTTCACTAATTAATGACTATAATAGATGCTGTTAGTCTTTTGATGATGATATAGTGATACAAATGAAGCTCATAATTACTTGCATTGCATTAGACTCTTAACTTTCCCATTTGAGAGCTGGATTTAAGAACATGTTTACTGAGCACCTATTTAGCTTAGGTCCCATCCTTCTTTTTCCCTTGACGACTCGATCTCAGACCAAACTTGGAGTATGTTTTATGACTCCACTTCTGACTCGTGAGACTGTTTTGTTCATTTATGTCGTGACCCGCGTTGACAGTGTTTAGTGCTAATAATGTATGACGTTATGAAACAAGAAGACAATTTATTACGTTTGATAACTGAACATAGAAAAAAAATAGTGTTGGATTTGGATACCACCCCAGACTGAACAATCCCGAATCACAAATTATTTATTGCCTGCAAAAATAAAGCAGCATTAAATAATAATGTTGCTAGAGAGACCATTAAAAAAAAAAGTAAATTACTAACAACAAAAGATTAAAAAACCCAAACGCTTGACATGTCTCAGTCTGGCCTGGGTATACCATTTCCAACTCTGTTATATCAACGAAGACGACTTTTGACTTGTATGGTTTGTACATCGTGGTTTTGAAGACGCGAAAATTTTAATGTTATGGTTTTCTTGCGACTCATAAAATTATTGAGGCCAAAAGTTAGGTGAGGATTTTCGCCCGATGTTTCGAGCACACTAGCACATACATACAGGATGATGCATGTGTTCTGACGTGTGTTCATCCTGTTTCCCACCAACAAACCTCGTATTACTAATCTGTTTGATGTGCAGTTGCTACCAAAAGATGTGTCACCTGACCATCCCTAACCTTTGGTAGTACTGTAGAGTCGATAGCGTTTAGTTTCTTGCATACCGGCATGTATTCGGTGACCAAATCCTACATCCCTTAAATGCGTCTATTATGTCACTGGAATCAAACCCAAGCGGTTTCAGATGTGTTTCTTCAAGCGAAACTACATCTCCAAATGATAAAAACAACAAAACGCCGCGAATTGTATATAAATGAATAAAAGGATAATTTTCAATTGCCTTGAAAAAGAATGTGTAGATGAAGTATAATAGAACAGCATGTAATAAAAATATAATACAGAGACAGACAGCGTCAAACAAAGACCATTTGAGCAGAAGCCTTTACTGACAGTGTTTCACTATTGCTTCTTCTGGTTAAAGGCCTTTGACCAGAAGAAACAATAGGAAAACGTTGTCATTAGAGACTCCTCCTCAAAAGGTGTTATTTTTATGCTCTGAATGCCACGGCAGCTTAAGGGGGTATTACTGTGTGGGAAATGTGGACGGCTACAGATTCCCCCAAACTATGCCAGAAAACGAGCTCTTCTGATATACTTGAAGGGGAACCTGTTTTGTTGCATTGTTTGGAGAGCTACGTAGACTCCAGTTCTCCCCACATAAGAGATTACCCCCTCAACACAGTGGACGTGTAAAGAAAAGTGGCATCAGACTTTGTTGGGGTGGCAGTGTACTGTATTCCCATTCACTTTATTATTTTACATTTTGTGAAGACCACGGTGCGCGACACTGTGTTGTGAAGGTCAATTGATGTTTCTATTTTTTTCCATCTCGTTTATATTTAGTCGGCTTCTCCCCCGTACATCACAGGAAGCCATGGCGGTATATATCGCTTTTATGCCGAGGAGCAGGAGTGAAAAATTTATACATTCGTCTTTGTCTCTCTGAAAAGGGGTTTTGCGTGCGAACAAAAAAAGGTTTTGATTAGTCGTTGGATTTTGTAATGTTTGTCTTTAGAAGCTAATGATTGCATTGTGTTTTCAAAAGGATCAAATAATTCTTCATTCAGGTTGTATGTATATTTATATATATATATATATATATATATATATATATATATATATATATATATATATATATATATATATATATATATATATATATATATATATATATATATATATATATATATATATATATATATATATATATATATATATATAATGGTTATGAAAACCCTTTTAATGAATACAATATTATGTTGAAATTTTTTTCCTCCTTACCTGTTTGCAGCAGCTTGCATAACATACTTGAACAATAACTGATTCGTGTTTAAGAAGTCAAGTAAAGTAGACAACAAGCATTAAAAAAAACTCTTTCACATTCCTATTATAACACAGAGGGAGGGGAAGCTAAAACAGCCACCCCAACCGAACCATTCCGTGTCCAAGCTTTCTACGTAAACACACTCGAGTAACCTCCATAGTGGAGTTGTCACATTAGTTCCATATCTCTCATAGTACAGGGAAACCATCCATATTGGTTACAACCACTCACTCTATTCACACATGCTGTATTTTATCTTTCTATTAATCGATCTATTCTCTTCCAACCAAACTTTACCTGACACGACCTATTTTATACAACAACAACAAAGTACCAGTTACCTGGTAGTAATGAAGTAATGAACCTATTGTATACTGGGAGAGGAGAGTAAGATTTTCTTGTACAGAACGCTAATATTGACTTTATTCCATGTAATCTAATCTCTTTAAACCTTAAACTAGCCTAATCTAATCTATATTATCACACAGTATCTCCTAAAGGTATACAAGAGAACATTCCCCTGTACCATTAGAAACTTTGGAATAATGCCTCCACTCACTCCAGTCCGTCCGTCCGTCCCCTCTCGGTCACTCACTAGTTCGCTCATCATTTTGTTCTTCCACAACTTGTTCGGGGCACTCACTCTCTCTCATTTTGTTGTTCCGCCTCAACTTGTCCCTCGAGTCAGTGAGATGGATACGAGCGAAGGGTACGACGGTATACGGCTGCTGGTGGTGATGGCGAGACTCGTGTGTGTGTGTGTGTGTGTGAGTGTGAGGGGGTCGAGATGCTGCATGAGTGGGGAGGGATGAGGGTGTAGAAAGTTGCGATGATGGTTGTTGTAGTACGGAGGAGGAGGAGGAGGTGAGGGAAGGGAAGGTGTGAGGGTTCGGTATATTACTTTACTTTGGAGGGTAGTTGGTGTGTGTGTGTGTGTGTGTGTGTGAAATGACATCTATTGGAATAGTTGCTGCATTCATTCTCCTGGTAAATGTCGTAGAATAAAATTTTAGTTATAATATTGTCCTGATAAAGTGGGAACAATTATGAGCCTGATTGAGTTTTATTTTTATTTTCTTTCTTGAGTAAAGATGGTTGACGACCACAGTCATTGGCGCGGTTGGGGCCAATGAAAAGTATTGTGAAGGAGAAAACATGTTCCCTTCACAACACGGCTCCTTCTGGATGGAGGTCGTTTCTTATAGGGGAAAATCATGAAAGTAAAATATACGATTCACAGATACACCTTATGCTCGTGGAAAAGAAGTAATGAATAAATATATCAAGACACCGGAACCCTATGTCGGAACTTTCGAAAAAGAAAGTTCATTATGTGTTCACATTTTCACTCTCATCACCCAGCCTTCATTGTAAATATACTAATATGTATATTGCCTCAAGATAACTCAGATACACTTACAATCCTCATAATTCAACCTTCATAGCAGCATATGCAAATTACCAATCTTCAATTATGCTAGAAGTGTATCGAGATCAATTTAAGCAAGTTCTGTAAAGGTGTAAACTAATCAGATGATGTTGTGGTGGTGGGGGGGGGGTGGGGTGGTGGTGGTGGTGGTGGGGGGGGGGGGTAGTGGCGGTGGTAGTAGTAGTAGTAGTGGTAGTAGTGGTTGGAGATGTTATAGCTATAATCAGCCTTAGTGATTGTGTTTCCGCCCAAGAATCATCTATCCAGTATCAGGCGTCTACTTTTTTTTTATTTCCTCGACCTTTTGTAATCCATTGTAATGATTCACCGGCCCAGGCAGGCAAAATCAGACTCTATTTTTCTATGTATCGTACCCGGAGTAAAGAGCGGGATCTAACTGACCTCTTCCTTACCCCCCCCCTCTCTCTCTCTCTCTCTCTCTCTTTCTCTCTCTCTCTCTCTCTCTCTCTCTCTCTCTCTCTCTCTCTCTCTCTCTCTCTCTCTCTCTCTCTCTCTCTCTCTCTCTCACTCTTTCTGTTTGTGTCTTTCTTCTCCTTTTCTTCTTTCTGTCTTTTCTCTCCTCCCTTTTTGTTTTTTTCTTCTTTCCTCCATTGAATCCTTGTCCCTCTCCACCATCTACTTAATTAACTCACGCTGTCTCCTTCACCCTGTTTATTTCCTTTTTCCCTATTTATTTCCCCTTTCCCCATTTATTTCCCTTTCCCCCATCTATTTCCCTTTCCCTATTTATTTCCCTTTTCCCCATTTATTCCCCTTTTCCCCATTTATTCCCCTTTCCCCATTTATTTCCCTTTTCTCATCTATTTCCCTTTTCCCATTTATTTCCGTTTCTCCATCCTATTTCCCTCCATCTATCTCCCTCCTCCATCTATCTCCCTCCTCCAACTATCTCCCTCCTCCATCTATCTCCCTCCCCCTTCTAACTCTAACTCTAACTCTAACTCTAACTCTAACTCTAACTCTAACTCTCTCCAGTTTCCATAGCCATGACAAACACAAACTTAAAAATACCAACGACCAGAAAACCATGGAGGGGGAAGGTGTGTATGTCTGTTGTGTGAGAGAGAAAGAAAGAAAGTAAGAAAGAAAGAGAAAGAGAGGGGGGAGATGTGTGTGTGAAAGAGAGAGAGAGTGTTAGGGGGGAAGGTGTATGTATGTATGTATGTGAGAGACAGAGAGGGGGGGAGGTGCGTGTGTGTGAAAGAGGGGGGGGGGGTAAGTGTGTGTGTGAAAGAGAGAGAGAGAGAGAGAGAGAGAGATAGAGAAAAGGGAGTGGACACCATCACCCATGCATGCAACTCTACTACTACTACTACTACTACCACCACCACCAGCAACATATGTTATTCCAAGCTTGTTATGACGCACCTGAAAGTTTTAGGCCACAATCTCTCTTTTCGCGTCTTTTCTGCTGCGGTCATGCATTATCCAGGCTTGCCATTCACGCTTCAGAAGGGCTCAAGTCTACCCCCCTATGCCGCGCCGGGGGGAAATGAACCCAAGGACGGTGGAGGCGTAAGGACGGGAATTGGTTGGGTGGTTGCGGGTGTGGTATGCGTCCCTATTGTGGCAGGGTTCGGCCGGGCTCTTATCTGGTAGGTAGGACGTTGAGAGAGAGAGAGAGAGAGACAGAGAGAGAGAGAGAGAGAGAGATGAAAGAAAACAATGAAATATGATAAATGAAAGAGAGAAAGGAAGGAAAGGAGTAGGGGAATGTGGTAAAGCAAGAGACAAAAGCAAGGCAAAGATAAACATAGGCACAACGGAATATAATATGTATGTCAGAGAGAGAGAGAGAGAGAGAGAGAGAGAGAGAGAGAGAGAGAGAGAGAGAGAGAGAGAGAGAGAGAGAGAGAGAGAGAGAACAGGCCCTTACTCTTTAAATTATGGACTTATAGATCATTCATGAATGGACGTTTTAACAAAAGTACACAAATTCATTTATTTTTTATCATTTTTTTTTTTTTGAGGGGGAAGAAAGTAAGAAATGGAAGATGTGGTGAGTGATGGGTAAGACTTGTGTAGAAAGATAATGATGAATGTGTTTGAATCATTTATTATTATTATTTTTTTTTTTTTTTTTTTTTATATATGGAAAGTAGGTTATGGAGTTGAAATGGCGAGAAATGTGTATGTGGGGGGGGGGGGGGAGTTGGGGAAAGAAGGGGGGACTGCATGAGTGGATGAGCATAGGGAGAGGTGCTGTGATTGAAAGTAAAAATGAATGTGTTTAATGGAGGTGGGGGGGGTAGGTGGGTAACGAGGATGACAAGAGGAAGGGAGAGAAGAGTTGGGGTGTCGGATGGGGGGGTGTAGGTGGGGGGGAGGGAGAGGAAGGTAGGGAGAGAGTTGGAGTGTCGGATGGGGGGGTGTAGGGGAGAGGAAGGTAGGGAGCAGGGGGAGTTGGGATGCTGGATGGGGGGGGGAGAAAGGTAGGGAGCAGGGGGAGTTGTGGGGCTGGATGGGTGGGGAGGGAGACAGGGAGCAGGGGGAGTTGTGGGGCTGGATGGGGGGGGGGGAGACAGGGAGAGAGAAAAAGCCAGGTGGAGAAGAGGTTTTGACAAATTGGCTGGTCAAGTGTACAAAAAGAGGGGTCAAAAATTCCCCTGGAGGAGGGGTCAGAGGCCCCTCGGTTTCGGGATTGAAGAGAGCTGGACATAGGGAGTGAGAGAGAGAGGAAGAAAGAGAGAGAGAGAGAAAGAATGGACAAAATAGGCGAAGGAGGAGAATAGAAAGAAGAGGGGAGGATTAAAAAGATAAGAGGAGATGTACGTATATAGGAAGAAAATATAGAGAGTGAGGGAGATGGAAGAGGAGAGAAATACGGGAGAAAGAAGAAGAAGAGGGTAGGATTAACAAGATAAGAGGATATATGTACAGAAAGAAGAGAGTGAGTGTGTGTGTGTGAGAGAGAGGCGAAGAATGAGCGATATAAAGAAAAAGAGAACAAAGTAGGAAGAGCTAAGGAAAAGGAATTAAAAAGAGAGAGAAAAATACACCCAAAGAGATGGAAGAGAAGGAATGGTATAGCTGTGTGGAATGTACAGTCGCCTCCACTAATAACGAGCAAATCATAAATACCATAATAGGAGTGAGAGTCTATACGTGTAAACAAACACAGCGTTGCCACATTTCGCCAAACTCACCTGGCACTGTGTTCGTTATTAGAGGAGCAACTGTACCTGTCGGTTCTCAAGGGACAAGGGATCACATTCATTAAAGATTAGAGTATCGTTGTGTAAAGAGGTAATGTGTGTGTGTGTGTGTGTGTGTGTGTGTGTGTGTGTGTGTGTGTGTGTGTGTGTGTGTGTGTACGAACGTATGTGATTTGCTGGGAGGGAAGTTAGGGTTAGTAAAAAAAAAAATGCAAATAATATGTGAGTGTGTAGATGATTTGTAAACGTGTAAGTTAATTTTGAGAGGATATGGATTATTTGTAAACTTGGAAATCAGGGGGAAAAAATGTAGACACTTACTTACTCCAAGATTAGTGACATAAATAATAAAAATGAATGAAAAAAGATATGAGGTGGCGAGAGAGGGGAAAGAAACGAAGGAAGATTCAGCTGCACACCCAGAATTCCAAGCTTTTTTTCCCCTCGTCACCTCTCACCCCCTTTCTTTCTTTTCTCTCTTTCTCTTTCGTTTCTCTCTTTCTTTCTTTCTCTCTCTCTTTCTTTCGTTTCTCTCTTTCTCTTTCGTTGCTCTCTCTTTCGCTCTCTCTTTATATTTATATTTCTCTTTTTCATTTGCAGTTCTTCTATATATTTTGCTTTTCCCTTCTGATTGTCATTTTTTGTCTGTTTTTATTTCTTTGTCTTATTCATTCATATTATCACTGTAGCCATTAATTTTCCTTTATCATTTGCCTGTTTCTGTTTCTTTTGTCTATTCCTCCTCTCTCTCTTTTCCCTCATTTATTCCTCCCCTGTTTTCCTGATTTTATTATCCCTTAGGAAAGGCAGGAAAAGAAAGGAGAAAGATGGGAAGAGAGAGAAAAGAGAAGGAGAAAAAGGAACACAATTGTAAGAGACAGCAAAGGTAGAAAGAAAAGATGAGAACAAGAGGTAGATAAGAGGATAAAATGAGGAGGAGGAGGAGGAGGAGGAGGAGGAGGAGGAGGAGGAGGAGGAGGAGGAGGAGAGGAGGAGGAGGAGGTGGAGGAGGAGGAAGTGGTGGAGGAGGTGGTGATTGTGGAGGAGTAGGAGGAAAGAGAAAGAAAATAAATATTGATAAAGGTAGAAGAGCATATGAGAGGATAGAAAATTGAAGAGAAAGTGGTGGAGATGGAAGACTTAAAAAAACGTAAGGAAAAATACAGATAGGATGGCAAAGAAGAGGACAAGAGGAAGATTGAAGAAAAAAAATAAAAAGAATGCGAAGGAGGAGGAGAGAAGAGGAGAAAGAGGGAAGAAGGGAGGGGAAGGGGAGGGAGAGGAAAGAGAGGAGAGGGTAGAGAGAGGGAAGAGGGTAGGAGGAGGAGGAAGTGAGGGTAGGGAAGGGAGAGTGGTTTTGTTTACAGTCGCCTTCAAAACAGTGTCCTGGTCGAGATGTTTTCGAATCGGATTTTAAGAGGATAAGCGGATCTCTGCAGGCCGGCTCACTGGACCCAACCGGAGGAGGAGGAGGAGGAGGGTAGAGGAAGAAAGATAGAGGAGGTGATAAAGAAGGAGGAGGAAGGATTAAGGTGATGGTTGGTGGTGATAATGATAGTGGTGGTGGTGGTGATAGTGTGGTGGTTATGGTGGTGGTGATAGTGTGGTGGTGGTGGTGATGTAGGTATTGTTGGTACTGATAATGACAACTTGGAGGGGTTTGCTACTACCACCAATATTGTAGTAAATAGTAGTAAACCCCTCCAATTTTATCAGAACAATGAAAATATAAAAAGCCTATATTATTATTACTTACCCCGAAAGGTACAAGTAGAATAATAATAAGAAACTATACCTTCACACAGAAGAGACATTGTGACATTAACAGGAAGAACAAAACCATAATAATTGAACATAATTTTATATCCAGGATTAACTTAAATTACTCCTTCATTCATAAAGTGGAAGCACATGAATGAGGGATGAGCCGAGTTCTCTTGGACGGAACCGAGGGAATTGCAGTATGCATAGGTAGACAATGATATGACAGGTGTATGTGTGTGTGTTGGAGTACTCATGCAGCAATGACCCCACCCCCTCACTACGACCCCTCCCCCTCACTACGACCCCTCCGACCCTGCCCCACCTTGTTTCCCTCCACCCCTTTGCTCCATTCCACCCCACCCACCCACCCAACCATCACACTAACCTTAATTACGTGTGACTGACTGTTGAAGACGGATGGATGGGGAGAGTGGATAGAGAGAGATGGTGAGAGTAGAGGGAGAGTAGTGTGAGTGAGTGAAATTTAAGGGAGAGTTGGATGATAAACATGGATGATGAAAAGGAATGATAAACGTGTACCATGGGAAGGATGTTAAATGTAGAGGAAGGAAGAAATTAGAGAGAGAGAGAGAGAGAGAGAGAGAGAGTAAAGACCTTGGACCTCGTACGATAGAAATTGCAATAAAAGGCTACTTACGTCCAGGAGAAAATACAAGTGAAGAGAAAACGTCCGTCTCTGTGCTTAGGAGGGACTACTTAAAAACTGCCACGTCAAGTTGACAAAAAAAAAAAAAAATCTTTGGTAACATTTCACACTTGGACTTTTATTTATTTCCGTGTGGGCGGGGGGAGTCTGGTTTTAAGGGGGGTGAAGTCTTAAGAATAGTGGAGGGAGCTAGGCGTGTAAGCCCGGTAAAGAGGCTTGGATGTTTGTAAAGCCTATCGTGGCAGCCTGACTGACTTTTCCCCTGACGTTCGTATACCGTGTGTATTTTGTCTCGTGGGTTTTGCTCGGTGCTTCTCCCTACTCCACCTCCACCTACTCCACCTCCACCTACTCCACCTCCACGTACTCCTCCTCCTCCTCCTCTCTTCTATATAGTTTCCCTCACGTTGGTAGACTATATTGCCCAGTATAACCAAACAATATCGTAAGCACCAATGTATCTGTTGTTGTTTGATAATCCTCTTAAGCTTTCTCTTCCAGTTCCCCTCTCTCTCTCTCCCTCCTTCATTT
Organism: Petrolisthes manimaculis; assembly: GCA_034508575.1. NCBI lineage: Eukaryota > Metazoa > Arthropoda > Malacostraca > Decapoda > Porcellanidae > Petrolisthes > Petrolisthes manimaculis. The sequence continues at coordinate 32,329 of JAWZYT010004073.1, forward strand.
ACTTCATCCTCATTACAATAGTCTATGTTTTCCTTGCTTCACTCCCACCTTTTCTTCATCCTTTTCCTTCCTGCAGTTCCTCCCTTTCCCTTACCCTTATTCCTCCTCTTACCTCTTAATTCTTCACTACCTCCTCTTCCTCCTCTTTCTCCTCTTCCTCCTCCTTTCTCCTCTTCCTCCTCCTTTCTCCTCTTCCTCCTCCTTTCTCCTCTTCCTCCTCCTTTCTCCTCTTCCTCCTCCTTTCTCCTCTTCCTCTTTTTTGCCTGCCTCTTTTGCTTCTCTTATTCTGGTCTCCTAGATTGATGTAACTGTGTTTTTATGTTCGTGTGTGATTGGTATTTTTTTCTTGCTTTTACTAGTGTCTGATTTCCTGTTTTCTTTTTCTTAACTAACATTGGGCTGTCCTGTCCTACTTTTTATTAAGTATTTTCTGGTTGTCTGTCTGGCTGCCTGTAATGTGTCTTTTTGGGTTGTGTGCATGGGTGTATCTGTGTTTGTGCTTGCGTGTGTGTGTGTGTGTGTGTGTGGGCGTGTTAGCGTACGTATGTGTTTGTGTGACATCAAGAGCAACAGACGATAATCCGGTCTATAGTCAGGTAATCACACACACACACACACACACACACACACACACACACACACACACACACACACACACACACACACACATACACACACACACACACACACACACACACACACACACACACACACACACACACACACACACACACACACACACACACACACACACACACACATACACACACACACACACACACACACACACACACACACACACACACACACACACACACACACACACACACACGAAATGATTAATAAATAAAATACGTGCTGAAAATACGAGGCAAGGACTGAGGTGACTATGACAGACCACAAGACGGCAGGGATAAGTGGCTTCTGAGGTGTCCTGTTACCGAGTAGACCTTGAGGGGAGATGTGTGTGTATAATATGCAATAGGAGGAACATTAGTATATCAATGAGTACACTGTCTACCTTGACCCACTAATGAATGTATGTATGTATGTATGTATGCAAGGGGGAGGACTAGTCAATCAATGAGTAAACTAACTATGGTACCTTGATGCTCCACATGTGTCAGCAGTATACTCGTAGCCTGTAAATACACCACTGAGGCAGACTGAGTGACATCATTGTAAGTTATAGCCTGACAAAGTGGAGGTTACAAAAAAAAAAAAAAAGGACGTGGAAATGAGTGTCACTGAGACTGAAGGAGTCATGAGGGTGGATGATGGATAAAAAATAAAAAATACAGGACTGTGGTTAAATAGTAGCAGAGTAGAATATTACTGAAGCTACATCAGAGAGTAATATAGTGTGTAACTGCAAGAATGAGTATATACTGGGACTGCAGGGGTGAGTAATCTGGCGGCTCACGTTTCAAAGGCGCCGCCCCCGTGGATTACAGCACTTCACTGACACGAAACGATCGATAAGCAACACAAACCTGACCACCTATTCCCTGAACATTAAAGCATGAGTGAATATCAAAGCCCAATATCTGCTTTCTCGCACGCACACACACACACACAAGCACACATGACCGTTGAAGTTAAGGAGGACGATAGAAGCATAAATAAAGGAATGTAAATAGCAAAGGAGAAAAATGAATTAATTGAAATGTGTGGGAATTATGTAACTGATATGTAGATTATTTAAATAGATTATGGATGGTAAGCAGATTGTGTTAAAACAAGATGATGAACAGAAATGTCTGTGGCAAAATATTTAGTCACACACACACACACACACACACACACACACACACACACACACACACACACACACACACACACACACACACACACACACACACACACACACATACACTCCTCTTCT
>JAWZYT010004074.1:0-65389 GCA_034508575.1 Petrolisthes manimaculis
CTATTCATCCAACCCACTCTCATTATTCTCCCACGCCACTCACTCCACTCCACTCCACTCTACACTCATCCAACCCACTCTCATTATTCTCCCACGCCACTCACCCCACTCATCTTCTCTACCACTCACTCTACTAGTCCCCACCATGCATGTACCTACCAAGAGTATAATATTTTACTCACCCCCATCCCACCAACTATCATTACTCCCTCCAAGCCCTCCCCTACCCCATTCACCTCCACCTCCACCACCACCCTCCACCTCCTTCACCCTCCTCTCTCTCTCTCTCTCTATATATATATATATATATATATATATATATATATATATATATATATATATATATATATATATATATATATATATGTTTTTTTTTTCATCCACCATCCTCAGTCCATCATCATCATTATCATCATCCACCTCTCTTATCTTCCCTTACCTCATTCTTCACTCATACTGGTCCTACTCTGTGACCCCTTTCCTTCCTCTCTCTCTCTCTCTCTCTCTTATTATTTGGTTCCCTGCACTTTTATGTCTTCATGTCACCATTATTAATTTTTATATTTGCAGCTTCATCTAGGATTATACAGTCATGTCCTATTTGTAACATTTATCTATATTCTTTATATTCACAGGATGGACTGATGGTTCAGGTATCGACGAGCGGCGTGACTCAACGATGCCCCGAAATCATGACCACAACGGTAACGTATTAATCTTAAGAATACACACACTATTGTATTAATATTTTCTATCTTGCCTTATTGCCATTTTTAACCTTTTATTTATATTATTTTGTATGTGCCTTTTACTCTACTCTACTAATGTATAAAATTCGACTTATTACCAGTAGTTATTCTTCATTTTCATGTCAAGTTGCAGAAAGAATATATTTTTCATCTTTATTAATATTTTCACTTTTTATCCATGAGTCATTTATTTATTCAATGTCATTAAATATTCTACAAATCCAAGTCTTATTCTTCACCACATTGTTATATCTCCAGGGATTTATCGTCCATTATTTTCCTGACTTACACTTCCATATTTTTTCTATTGCCTTTTCCCAACCTCAAGCAAATCCCCCCCCTCTCCTCTCTCTCCTCTCTCCCTGCCTCTCTCCTCTCTCTCTCTCTCTCCCTCCCTCCTCTCTCCTCTCTCTCCCTCCGTTTCAGGCCGCTTCATGTTCCTTACTCACGACCTTCTGTGTGTTGCTTCCTCACATCGTGTTGCCCTTCACCTCTTCCGTCCTGCATGCACTCTATACCTTCCTCCTCTCCTTCTTTCCTTATCCCTTTTACATTCCCTTCCTCCTCTCCTTCTTTCCTTAGCCATTTTACTTTCCCTTCCTTCCTTCCTCTCTACCTCGTTCCTTATCCCTTTTACTTTCCCTCCCTTCCTTCCTCTCTTTCTTTCCTTAGCCTTTTTACTTTCCCTTCCTCCTCTCCTCCTTTCCTTAGCCCTTTTACTTTTCCTTCCTCCTCTCCTCCTTTCCTTAGCCATTTTACTTTCCCTTCCTTCCTCTCTACCTCGTTCCTTATCCTTCGCTCACTCTCCCATTTTTTTTTCTCTCATTCTCTCCTTCACTTCCTCTGCCATTTCTTTTCCTCACTCTCTCCTCTCTCTCTCTCTGTCACTTGCTTTCCCTCACTCTACTTTCCCTCTTTCTCTTGCTCCCTCTCCTTCTTTCTCTTGCTCACTCTCCTTTTTCTTTCTCTTGCTCCGTCTCTCCCTCTTTCTCATGCTCCCTCTCCCTCTGTCTTCATCCCTTCTTTTATTCCCTCAATATGTTCTTCCATTCAACCCCAGACCCTACACATAATACCCTTCAACCTATCCCCATCTCACCTCATCCCTTCCCTCCCCTTACACCTCAACTCCTCCTCCCTCACCTCGTCTTGCCTCGCCCTCCCTCCCTCTCCTTTCCCACCGATCCCCCTGCAAATAGCACCCCCCGGTCCCCCTCCCCCAGGCCTGTAAATCACCCCCTTCAGCCATGTTATTACGGGGACTCCTAACGATTCCTTGCAGACTTTACAACCCAGGAATAAGAAAAAAAATATCCTCGTTCGCCTTGGTAGGGACACTGCTTATTATCGTCTAAATCTACTCATCAAAAATCTATATAACACCGATTTACTGCCCTCCGAATCATAAAGGGAACCTAAGGAGAAGAAAAAATAAATATTTAGTGCTAATTTGATGGACCTCGAACATATAAGAATACATAGGAAAAAGAATATGGAGGAAGGGAGAGTACATGGACGATTTTATTGGCTATCTGACCGTGTGGGTAGGAATCTCGTGGATCGCAGACCGTAATTATGACCGTCTGGGTATGGCTCCCGCTCGTGCTCCTCTGCCAAAGGAGTCCGTTGTTTCGTCTTGTGGTTCGGAACAATCTTGAGCCTCCCAAGACCTCCAAATCCAGGCAGAACTCCAAGACCTTCCAATCCTTCACCCCAAACTCCCCAAATCCTACATCCAAGTCCTTCTACTCTCTGTATGTAACCTTCTTGACAAAATTTAATACCGTCAATGTTGTATAATGTCACAGTGAGTAAACTTCAGTATTAATTTGCTATACCTGGGAAGAATTTTAAGGAAGGTGAAGACTCCTACAGCCTTCATGTCGTGTAGCGATGCAACTCTCTGTCCAATATATATACCGGTACTCCTAGCTCCTCCCTCCCTCCATCCCTCCCTGCCGACGTGCCTTCTCCCCTCCATCTACACTCCCTCTCCCTACGTGGTTGAGGAGGTACTCATCTCCTCTCCTTCCACTTCAAAAGGGCCCCAAGGTGACAAGCTATACCAATAAATATTGTCTATGTATGTAATCTGACACGTCAGTGCATGAAGTAATCTTGTCGTAAAAATATAAAAAGTCCAAATTTAGAGCCAGCCGGTAGCAGCCATCTTGGAACATTAGCGTCACGGACCCAGACTTCATAAGGGAATGGATGATGTATTTCATCCGCCTCTTGCCCTCCACTTTATGTCTATGTTACTTGTAGCGGGGCTGTGTTTACAAACCCTGGAGGGACGCTCCAGTCCATCTACGAATTCATATTATCTTATTTTCGCCTCTATTGAGTATATTTTGCACACAACAGGAAAAAAATTCTACCTGAGGGGAAGAGGGGCTCCGTCTGCAGGTTACTAAAAGTACTTAACACGACAGAAACACAAAGACGAGATACAGTACCAGAAAAAGTTATCTTGCTTGAAATAAAACACCTTACCGATAACGAGGTGTTGCCAACCTTTTGCTCGTGTCTGTACCCAACTCTTTGATCATTTCTGTGTCAGGAAAGTGGAAGAGTCAATTGCGCTGGGGCACTGGGGTGACTACGTATCTTGTTTACAAAAGTAGTGGTGGCAGGTTTTTCCCCGAGCAGCAGAGATAATAACTTTGATTCACCGTTACATCACTTTCACAAGCGTGACGTCGGCCTCCCCCGCTATAAAAGTTTGCTTACACTGATAACTAAGATTTGAAATGGTTCCCCGCGACCTACTACTGATTACCTACTTGAGGAATCTTCTAATATAGGATGTAGTTAGTGTCTTTATATCCTACTGTGAGACAATAGGATGTACTGTCTTTATATCCTACTGTGAGGTTGTGACACATTAAACAAATCAATCCATCTTAGACTGGTGAAGAGGTCATACAAGTCAAGCCTGAAACTGTACACGACCAACAACACTATTAATTTAGCCAGGCCACATCAAATCTGAAAGGTGAACGTCCCATGCACACCAGATTCTCGAGGTTGTGTTCTCATTCCTTATTGATTATTTATCATTTCCTCTTCTTATTTCTTTACCTTATTCTCCTGTCACTTTTATTCTCTACTCTAAGTATGCATTATTATTTCATGTTATTTTTCATCCACCTCTATCTTTTTTTTTTTCATCCCATTATCTTATTATTTTACCTCTTTCATTTTAGTCTTATAATATTACCATTTCATCATCATATTCTTCAAATTAGTTTCAATGTTCCTTATTCATTTAATTTTTTATTATAATTTTATCTACCTCCCCTAAATGTTTCCATCACTCTTTCTCTCTCTCTCTCTCTCTCTCTCTCTCTCTCTCTCTCTCTCTCTCTCTCTCTCTCTCTCTCTCTCTCTCTCTCTCTCTCTCTCTCTCTCTCTCTCTCTCTCTTTCCTAATCTTCGACCTCCACCAGGCGCCCATCTTTCCTCTTCGGTTCCTCCTTATCTCTCCCTCCATCACCGTATCTGAGCATCTTGACAGTCCGTGACACATTTCTTGGACACTTTTGTTGGTTGTGTGAGTCTTGGTGTGTGTGTGTGTGTGTGTGGGGACATGGGCACCTTCTACCACCACTTTTTACACCACGATATACCTTACTCGCTTCTCTCTCTCCCCTTCCCTCTCCCCATTACCTCTCTCTCTCTCTCTCTCTCTCTCTCTCTCTCTCTCTCTCTCTCTCTCTCTCTCTCTCTCTCTCTCTCTCTCTCTCCTACCTTAATCACCTCTTTTTATACCTCAATACCTTACTCGCTTCTCTCTTCACTTCCCCCCCCCCCCCCTCAATCCTTCAACTTCCTTATCTTCTACATTTATCATTACTTTGTTCACTTATACATCATCTACTCTGTACTGTACCTTGTGATCCTTCCCTCTCTTTACCTTCCATCCTTCCAAATTTATACTTATTATTCATGACTGCATATTATTCACCATGCAGTTTTAGTTTCGACTGACTTCCACCATCATTTCTCCTTAATTTCATCACAATATCATTAAATTGTATTCCTCCTTTTCCAGCCGTTTCGAAAGTCCATTAATTTTATCCATATTCACTTTCCTTCCTCCCCCTTTCATTTCTCGTTAAACCACCATTCATTTCCTAGCCATTTCCTTCCTCTCGTAGCCTATAGATACTATTTTCCACCTCATTTCCTTCCGACTATCTCCTCGGTACCTCTTCCAGACATCCCTTCCACCATATTTATTCCCTCACTCTATACGTACTATCCTCTTCCTTATTTTCCATCCCAGTACCTCAAGCTCTTCCCTCATCTTCTCCAAATTCTCCTTCCTACTCCCTTTACTTCAATCCTCTCTTCTCCAAGTATAAACATCATTTCATTTTTTTCTCTTTTCCTTCATTCATTCTCTCCCTGTCGTCTCCCTTGGCTTTCTCTTCCTTACATCTTCCCCTTTTCTCTCTTACACTAATCTTTTCCTCCCTCCATCCCTCCCTTCTCACACTCGCTCTCTCCTTCACTCTGCCTTGCTCGCCGCACCTCCTCACACTCCTCTTACCCTCCAATCCTTTCCTCCCTCCTTCCCTCTTACCCTCCAATCCTTTCCTCCCTCCATCCCTCCTTTCTCATCTCGCTCCCTCCCATCCTTCTTCCTCCTTCTCACCGCTCCTCCTCTCTCTTACCCTCCAATCCTTTTCTCCTTCCCTTCTCACCCTTCCTCCCCGCTTCTCCTCACTCTCCCTCTTACCCTCCTTCCCTCCCTTCTCACACTCGCTCCCTCCCTCCCTCCCTTCCTTCCTCCTCCTCCTCCTCCCCTCCCCCTACTAATAACAGACCCTTACAGCTGCATCTTGTCAATTGGTGGCTGGTGGTCGAGTCATTCTCTCCATTTTCTTGCCACTTATATTATAGTTCATATTTTTTTTACACCCCTTCATTTTCTTCGTTCATACCTTTTTTTTTTTTATCCTAACCTCTTTTCAGTGCACGTATATATTTTTCGACAGTTGCCTTTTACACTTCTTCCTATAACCTTAATTTTCATGGTTACGTTCATGTTATTTCTCTGTCAGTCTATTCCTCCCTCCTTCTCTCTCTAGTTTCGCATTATCCTTTCTGTTATCCCTCATTTCTTCTTCCTCGTATTTTCCTATTCCTCTCCTTGTTCATATACACTCAGTCTGATCCATTCGCTATTTTCTCTTCACCCTTCACCTCAATTTTCTTCGCCCTCACTACGCATCTTTTGTCATTATCCTCCTTCCCCTTTATCCCTCTGCTTCCCTTTATACTTCCCTCGTCCCTTCCAGTCACAGTTTCGTCTTTATTTCTATCCTCTTCTTCCCTTTCTATTTCTATCTCTCCCTTCATGCTTTTCTTCTTCATTCTTCTCCTCCTTCCTTCTATTTCTTGACTCTCTCCCCTTCCATTTCATCTTCCCTTATATTTCTCATTCTCTCTCACCACTTTCACCTTTTCTTTTCTCCCATTTCTCTTTCTCACTTTTCATTTCCATCTTCTCTTCCTCCTTTTCATCATTTATTACTTCTGTGTTTCTCTATTTTGTGTTCCTCTTCTCTTGTATTTTTCTCGCCATTTTCACCTTTTCCTATTCTCCCATTTCTCCATCTCACTTTCCATTTCCATCTTTTCTTCCTCCTCTTTCATTCTAATCCTCTGTCTACTCCCTCCTTTCTTCCTTATTATCATTTATCCTTATCCTTCTTTACTCATCCCAAATTCTTTCTCAAATACCTCCTCTCATCCTCCTCTCTCCTTTACCTCCTACTCTTATCCCCATCTTTCCACCACCACCTACTCTTCTCCCCTTTATTTCACCTCCTACTCTTTCCTTTAGCACCTACTCTCATCCTCCTCTTTCCTCCACCACCTACTCTTATCTCCTTTATTTCACCTACTTTTATCCTCCTCTTCCCTTTACCACCTACTCTTATCCCCATCTTTCCTACTCTTTCCTTACCACCTACTCTTATCCCCATCTTTCCTACTCTTCCTTTACCACCTACTCTTATCCTCCTCTTTCCTTTACCTCTTGCTCTTGCCAGGACCGACCCGCTGGCTGAGTGTTGTCAAGAGGTGGGGTGAGGCGAGATATAGTGGTTATGGGTTATAGACAGAGAGGAGATGGGGGGAAGGAAGGGAAGGAGATGGGGGGAAGGAAGGGAAGGAGATGGGGGGGAAGGAAGGGAAGGAGATGGGAGGGAATGAGATGGGGGGGAAGGAAGGGAAGGAGATGGGGTGGAAGGAAGGGAAGGAGATGGGAGGGAATGAGATGGGGGGAAGGAAGGGAAGGAGATGGGGGGAAGGAGAGGGGAAAATGAAGGGTAGGAGAAGAGGGAAGGAATGAATGGAGGGTGAAGGAAAAGATGGAGGGGCAGAGGAAGGGATAGAATGGGGGAGAGGAAGGGATGGAGGGGGGCAGAGGAAGGAATGCCATAAAAAACGTCAACATGAAGAACAACGAAATTAGAATTAGAAAGAAACATAAAAAAACAAACAAGAAACATACAAGATAAAATATAGATACTGGAATCTATTTGGAAATTTATAGGGCCTCTTTTTAACATCAGCGTATCCTTCCTGTGTCTAACTTTATCAACGCGAAAATCGCGGTCACAGCTACTCATGATCTCAGCGACATTCTTCAGGGACCTTGTGATGTATATAGTCAGAAAATTGGAGGTAAACGAGTCCTATAAACATTGCCACGAAACATTATCTATATAGGTGGAGCGTGTTTCGAGGCATATATAGGAGGAATCAGAAGCCTTCAATTCCCATATAGTATCACAGGGTCCTTAAGGGGATAGTAGGTTATACTTTTGGCACATTGGAGCACCTCGATTCCTCCAAAGTATGCCAGGAAGCAGGGCCAGAAAACAAAAATAAATATGGGTTGTCTGTTGTATTTAATAGTTTGGAGGAATCATTTGCAAACTAGAAAACAATACGAAGATGAAAAATAAGAGCAAGATGACGATTGAGAAGAGGAGGAAGAGTAAGAACAAGAAGAGTAAAGAGGAAGGAAAAGGAGAAGAAAAAAGGTGAAGGAAAAGTAAGAACAAGAAAAGTAAAGAGAAGGAACAAGAAGAGAAGAAAGTGAAGGAAGAGTAAAGAGGACGAAAAAAGAGAAGAAAAAAGGTGAAGAAGGAAGAGTAAGAACAAGAAGAGTAAAGAGGAGGAACAAGAAAAGTAAAGAGGAAGAACAAGAAGAGCGAGAGAGAGAGAAGAAAGTGGAGTAAGAGTAAGAACAAGAAGAGTAAAGAGTAAAGAGGAGGAACAAGAAGAGAGAGAAAAGAAAGTGTGGGAAGAGTAATAACAAGATGAGTAAAGTGGACTAAAAGGAGAAGAAAAAGGTAGAGGAAGAGTAAAGAGGAGGAACAAAAAGAGTAAAGAGGAAGAACAAGAAGAGAGAGAAGAGAGAGAAGAAAGTGGAGGATGAGGATGATTCCCTGCATCACTGATAACCATGGGTCGTGAGAGGGCTGTGGGCAGGTATTGGGGATAATGGTGTGAGGAGGAGATGGAAATAATGGCAGAGGAGGCAGCGATGGATACCCAGAAAGGCAGGCGGAGAGAGAGAGAGAGAGAGAGAGAGAGAGAGAGAGAGAGAGAGAGAGAGAGAGAGAGAGAGAGAGAGAGAGAGAGAGAGAGAGAGAGAGAGAGAGAGAGAGAGAGAGAGAGAGAGACACCATTATCAGTTAGTAATAAACAGGGGATGTGAATATGAGACAATAACCGTGAAATAACGAAACATAATCGAGAGAGAGTGAGTGAGTGAGTAGAGTTGAGAGAATATCATGAAGGAAAAAAAAAACTCCAGAAAAAAAAGGGGCAATCAAAACCAAACCAAAGGAAATAATGGGAAACCAGAAATGTAAAAAAAGAGGTTGACAAAACAGAATAAAATAAATAGAATAAAAATAAAATAAAGTAAGAAACATAGTAAAATAAAATAAAGTGAGAGGGTAAAGAGACTAGGTCAGAGTGAAGGAAGGACAGACAGACAGACAGAGAGCAAAGAAAGGACAGCTAAGTAACAACACACAATTGAGTTATACATATATACACACACACACCAGAATGAGTGTCATGTGTGGCTGAGAGACAAACAAAATGAGGTATAGATTGGACGTAAATAGGTGAGCGAATGTGGTCTATAAAATGTGTGGGGGAAGGAAAAACTGTGTGTGTTGAGAGAGAGAGAGAGAGAGAGAGAGAGAGAGAGAGAGAGAGAGAGAGAGAGAGAGAGAGAGAGAGAGAGAGGTGGGGGGTGGGGAGGAGATGGATTAAAAGTGTGTAGGAATAAAGACGGGGAGGGGGAGAGTAAGAGAGAGAGAGATGGGGGGGGGGGGTAATGACTGACAGAGGGTGTGAGAAGGTCTGTGGGATGGAAGGACAGGAGGGAGGGAGAAATGAGGGGGGAAACGAGGAAAAATAGAGGGAGGGTAAGGAGATGTGAGGGAGGGAAAGGAATGGGGAAATGAGGGAGGGAAAATAGGAGACAGAAGAGATGGATGCATGGAAAAGAGAGAGAGAGATGGAAAAGAGAGAGAGAGAGAAAAAAAAGAGAGAAGAGATGGATGCATGGAAGAGGAAGTGAGAGAGACGAGATGGATGCATGGAAGAGGAAGAGAGAGAGACGAGAGGGGATGGATGCATGGAAAAGAGAGGGAGAGAAAACAAAAAAAGAGAGAGAGAGGGTGTGGGGGTTCCTGCAGCGCCCCCCACACCACTTAGGGAGGAATCGTGTGGCTGGCGCTATCAACCTTCGTGGATCATGACCAAATTGTTGCCGCCGTAAACCATCAACTTCCCCCCCTCCTTACCCCACACCGCCCCCAACCCCTAACCTTCGTTCTAACCCCCTCTCTATTTCCCACTGCTCCCCCACCCCACCCCACCCACCCACGGGCCCCTACACTCATCCTATCCCTCTCTATTTTCCTTCTAACCCCCCTCCCCACCCACCCAACCCCCCTTTATTTTCCTTCTCCCCCCTCCCCACCTACCCCTACCTTCAACTCTCGTCCCTACCCCTCTCTATTTTCCTCCTCTACCCCTCTCTATTTTCCTTCTCCCCCCTCCCCACCAACCCCTACCTTCAACTCTCGTCCCAACCCCTCTCTATTTTCCTCCTCCACCCACCAATCCTTCTCTAATTTTCCTTCCCCCCTCTTCTCCCACCCCTATACCTTCTTCTCATCCTAATCTATTTTCATCCATCTTTTTTTTTCCTCTTTCCATCCTTCTTTCTCCATGACTTGCCTTTCATTCTTCACTCCCTCCTTCATTTTATACTTGCACATAAAAGTATATTTTCTCATACCGCTGTTTTTCTACTACGGTATATATATTTCAGTAATCCCTCTCTCTCTCTCTCTCTCTCTCTCTCTCTCTCTCTCTCTCTCTCTCATCTTTGTACCTCTCTCCTTCTCGCTTCATTTCTCTATTTTCTCGCACCTTATTACATCTCTATAATATATTTTACACTGCATTCCCTCACTCCCCTGCAAGGCCTTCTCTTTTATTTTCTCTATATTTCAATCCTCATTCTCTCTTTTCTCTCTCCTCTCTTGTTATCTCTTCTCATCTCTTCCTATTCACCTCACACCTCATTATCTCTCAGCTGCTATTCCCCTCCATGCACAACAAAGTCTCCGCCTCAATATATATTTACAGACAGTCTAACCCGTCTTGCAATTATCGATTAGACTGTGGTGGCAAAACAAAATTATAATTATTGTCTACTGCGATTCCCCCAGACGGGTTACTGGTCCCTTCTCAACCACATTTAACGACAAGAGTTTTTGCCCAAGTTCTTTGCTTCCTCTTTCAACACTACTTGGATGTTACTTGTATGTTACGTTTACGTCTCAACATTTATGTATGCAGGTGACCAGGTTTCTATAGAGGATTGAGTTTATGGAAGCATGTTTATTGATCTTTTTCTGTGACATTAAGTTAGTTCACGCATATATTAGGTGCTTAAGTAAATGGTTATCTGTGGTTTACACGCTTCTCAAAAGTTAGTATGTAAGTTTAATATCTTTTTTTCTTTTCTGCAGCATATATTATGAAGTTGTACATTTGTTTATATTCTAAAGTTAGTAGATGCTAAGTAAATGTTCCCTGCACTTCTTCTCGCAACATTAGTGTGACATAAACTCACTATATTTTCCCACAACCTTTATCTACTACACAGTCGTATTGGATTATTATATTTTTTTGTTATCAGGGAACATGTGTTAACTCTGTTTAGAGAACTCATCTTAAAAATTATATTCTCGCCACGATTATATCTTAGAAAGGTGTTCTCGGCTGACTAGATTGTCGCTGTACTAATAAGATATGCACTGCAGTTCAGGTGACATCAGCTGTTAATTAAGTAGGTTAACATAATTGTAGTGAGATAAATGTACTGTACAATGTCTTACTTCTTCCCACCGCCAGAATGACGTTTGGTAGGGATAAATATATATTTACTGGAAACGCTATTGATACTTCCTATTCTGAATGAGATATTTACCTCATTCATAACACAACCTCCATTAATAGTGATGATGCTCCTCACTCTGTAACGATACAGAAACACCAAGATAACTAACCTCACACTATATAGCGACATCAGTCTTTGCTAACATTTCTCCATGCATTTTGTACTTTCTGACGCTCCCACCGTACTTTACAGTATTGAGGCATTTTTATCAAGTTCCAGCAATAGGCTAAGCGCTGTATATAAGCATCTAAAGTGTCATATCCATTCACTTATGTCTTATCCTAAACTCTTTTGATGTTGAGTCCATTTTTGTACAAGCATCTTTTGGAGTAACTAAACATATACACCTCTCCTCTCTTCCTCCATCTCTCTCTCTCTCTCTGTATGTCTGTCTCTTATCCTTGCCTCCCTTCCCTCCCTCCACACGCTCTACCGTTCTCCTCTACCCTTCCCCCTTCCATCGTCTCACTCTCCTCGCACCCTCCCTCAAATCAGGCCCCTCCTCCTCTCCTCTCCAAGCCCCTCCCTCCGTCCAGCCTCCTAACCGGTTCTTCCTCCTACTACTCCTCCTCCTCCTCCTCCTCCTCCTCCTCCTCCTCCTTCACATCATCCTTATAATCTACTCTTTCTTCTCATACCATTCTCACCCCTGGTTATTTCCTTTTCTAGTATTGCATTTCCTCCTCTTTCACATTTTCTTAATTATATTGTGTTTGTATTATTCTATTTAACATTAATTTTTCCCAGACTGGGGTCATCCAATCTTCTGTTTTCTAATGTTACTTCATTGTATTATTATTTTACCTCTACATATTCAGGTTTTATGTCGAGATGCGCCTACTTTTTTTTTTTTTTTACTCTTTACAGTAATAGCTACAAAGTAATAACTGTCGAAGATATACACAAGAAAATTGTAGAAACTAGTTGGCCCCGAAATAGTGTGGTTAACACTTTAGCCCTCGGTGGTATATACTTCTGAAGATGGTAGTGCCAAGTCGCGTATCTTCCTCAAAAGAAGCAGCCAAGAAGTCAATATATTTTCCTTCCTTCACTGTGGGTTTTCTTTACACCTCTTTACGTTTTCCTCGCGCCTCTCTCCTAGTTTTTTTCAATTAATTTCGTTGCCCATCTCTTCAAATCCTTGAAATCCTTTTACACACTTCGTTCATTATCCGTACTACCAAAATGTTTTCTCTTGTTATTCTTATAATGCTCTTAACTTTCTCTCTTCTTAAGAGTTTACACTTCTTTGTGGAAAATGAATTGCTGTGAATCCTTCAAACCACACCAGGAAACAAACTACCCCAGTATAAAACTATAGGGGATAAGTTTTGTACCATAACTTGTAGGAAATCAATAGTCCTTCAAACCACCCACACAGGATTACCAACTCCTATTCCAAGTCTAACCATTCTACCAATCTCCTTCCTATACGGTACCGGTACTTGTCCACCTGTTCCCTCGCCCATCATGCCTTTGCTGGGTCGTCCCTTTACACTGTCTCTTCTCCGTCCATTGGTAACTCCTTTACAGTTCTCATAATTCTCCCCGTCACTGAACTCTATTTTCAACTTCCTTCGTGTGTGTGCTTCTATACTTTATTTTCGTTTGTTCTTTTCTATCACCAATATATTTTTCCTTATCCCCATGTTTATGTTTCATTCATTTATCCTATTCATACATATATTTTTCTTCCTTATTATCAAATTTTTATTACTATTGTTGTCGTCATTAATAATATCAATCGACTAATTATATTCCCTTTACACTGCTCTAAAGTTCTCGATTCTCTTCAATCTTTATTCAACATCTTTCCGCCACTAATTCCCATTCCCACTCCTACACATAAAAACAACAATATCTCACAAATCCTCTTCAAATTCTCATTGAAATAAGTTACATATTTTCTCTCATCACGTTTCCCATCTAATTTTGATCAATAATATTATTTCCCATCGTCAACCCTCCTCACAATACCTATCCCTTTCAATTCTTCTCTTCCATCTCCCATCCCTTCTCTTCAACTCCCCTCCAGCGGCCTCGTTGCCATTCCTCACCACTCCAACCCTTCTCTATTTCATTAAAACCATTCCACCAAAGCTATGATAGTCTTCAGTCTCCCCAACCAACTCCACATGCACTACCTTACTCATTTCCTTCACTATGACGACCCTTACTCACACCTCCGGTCCTCATCCATCCAAACACCAACCTTAAGTTCACAACACTTTCCCTTAGAACTTATCTATTTATGTATGTATTTATTTTGTTTGTTCCATCGCTCCTGTCGAGTCCTGGGGGGTTGGAAGGAGGGGGAGGAAAAGGGATAGAGGGGGGAGGGAAAGGGATAGAGGGGAAGAGAAAGGGAAAGGGAAAGAGGGGGAGGGAAGGTGCTGAAGGAAGGAGAGTAGTGTGGAATAAATACGTTCGCACTCCAAAACGTCGGCATGTTAATTCCTGTGTTAATAGCCAGAGGGAGTTAGCGTAGGAAGGCGAAGGAGAGCGCGTTCCTCAGGGCTCTGGAGTGGAAGGTGAAGCAGGGGGAATGAGTGGGTTGTGTGCATGGGTTTGTGTGGGTTTTGGTATTTGTGAGATTGGGCTTGTGGGTCTGTTTTTGAAAAGGTCTGGGTTTGTGTTAATCTTGGTTTGAGAGAGTGTGTGTGTAAAGTGTGATATATATATACACATAGTCCCACTGTTACGCATATAAATCGATATTCAATGAACATGTATTTACGTACAAATGGGCACACCGCGTACCTATGAGTAAATATAAACCAGAGCTCTAATGAACCTCTTTGTACATAAAATATTTCACACATACACACACACACACACACACACACACAAGTCACGGCTGTATTTATGGGTACATGCGTTTGGAAATACAAATCAAAGAAGGGTAAAAGGAAAACAGAAACACGGCCATTGAAGTCGACGTGTTTATGTACCCAAAGGGGACGTACTGAGAGCGGGTGAGAGGGAGTGATTTGCTGCCGACGAGGGAGAGAGGGAGGGAGGGAGGGAGAGAGAGGAACTACCGGGGAAAGAGGGTGGAAAAAAGGTGGAAACCATCTTTTTCGCTAACGTGTTTATACTCCTCATAAGGGTTATAGACGAGGAGGTGTGGGAGTGGGGAGGACGGGTGAGAAAATGGTAGTGGCTTGGATATTATAAGGAAGGTAATCACCCGGTGGTAACTGAAGGAAGGTAATCACTTAGTAACTATGAAAAGTAAATGTCTGGACACTGTGGGAAGGTAAACGCTTGTCAAGTCACATATACAGAAGGCTAACTGCATGGTAACTGAACTGTAACTATATATAGGCGCCTGGAAACTAGAAAAATAATTTATTCGTCTGGTTACATTAGAAGTGTAATTTTTTTTTTTTTTTTTTTTGTCTGGTAACCGTATACAAAGAAAACAGTGGGGAAATCTTCAAGGAAATCTTCACCATACAGTAATTATATATATAGAAAAGTCTGGTAACTGTATTGATAAGTAATCCTCTAGCAACTATAGGAGAGTAATCGATGAGTAATTACGTATGGGTAATCCGTGGTTGCCATAGGAAGGTAATCGTTAGTTAAGGGGATAGTATACTTTTGTTACATTGGAGTGCCTTCATTCCTCCAAAGTATGCCAGGAAACCAAATCAGATGGACAAATATAATGGTGTTCTGTTGCTTGGAATAGTTTGGAGGAATCATTTGCTCCATATTTTCCAGCAGTGAACTACCCCCTTAAATGTATAGCAAGGCAGTTTGAAGGCCAGACGATGAATCACAGGGGTGGAGTGAACTGATGATAGCACTTAGGGAAATTTTACTTGCATGGGAACGATAAAAGAAAGAGAGATTTGCACACCAGACATACAGGCACAGTCTAGCTCTAAAGTTCTGTCTGTCTGTCTGTCTGTCTGTCTTCTCTGTGGCATGATGGTGAACTTTGAGAATTAATTAATTAATATTTGAGAATAATAATTAATGATGTCGTGAATTTTGAGGTGATTGTTTCTTCTATCTAACAGTAAACCCAGAATATATTTAGATCATAAACAAACAACAACATCTCATTCATTCATAACAACTTTATTCTCACAGTAAATAAAATTAATATAACCTATAGCTGACAAAAACACTAGCTCAGTCTTTAGTGCAGTAACGAGCATTTATAAGTTAATCAGTGATGCTCCTTTCCTTTATATACAAATATTTACGTCGTCTAAAATAACCTCGACTTGTAAAACATCCCAATCTTTCACGCGAACACACACACACACACGAACGAACGAACGAACGAACACCCAAACACACACTCATACACACAGTTAAAACACACACACATACACACAAGATACACATATACAAACAGACAGACAAACAAAGACAAATACAGAGAGAGAGAGAGAGAGAGAGAGAGAGAGAGAGAGAGAGAGAGAGAGAGAGAGAAAAGAAAGCTACTGGGTGTATGCCTATGTATGTATACGTGTGTGTGTGTGTGTGTGTGTATAAGAGTTATCCCAGACCGGCTGAAAGTGACGCTAGAGTATTCCATAAAGCAGACTGAGCGAGACGGAATATCTAACTTGAGTGGACCATTACCAAGTGAGGAGCGCCTGACAAGTACGGCTCGGGGAATGCGAATACAATTTCCGAAATGGTGTAAACATCCACCCGAGGAATTGTTTTATGAAAGTTTGTGCCGGAGAGAAGGTTTATTTTATTTGATATGGGCAATGGCAGGGCCTTACATTCTTTTTTCTTTCCTTTTCATATTATAGTTCATTCTTCTTTTCACCCTTTCTACATATTTTTTTATATTTGTACGGGGGAATAACATTTTTTTTTATCCTATTTTTTTTTCTTATTTTTTTTTTCTTTTTTTGTAAAGGGGGGTAGCCTATATAGGGGAACGCTACGCCAACAGGGAAATGTTTGTGTGTGGAATATAGACGGTGGTGATGTTTGTGTGTGTGTATATTGGTGTATGGTATTGGAGTATTGGTGTACAGTACTTGCCTAAGTGTGTATAGTACATGAAGTGGCGTTTGTACATGTATGACTATGTTGTTTGCATGTGGGTGTTTGTGTATGTGTGTATGTGGGTGGGTGGGTGTGTATGTAGGTGGGTGGGTGTGTATTTGTGTGTGTGTACATGTGTATGAGTGTCTGTGCGCGCGAATATGTGTATGTGTGTGTTTGAGTGTGCATGATCGTGAGTGTGCATGAGTGTGTGTGTGTGCATGAACGTGTGTGTGCATGAGCGTGTGTGTGTGCATGAACGTGTGTGTGCATGAGTGTGTGTGGACCAGGGGGGCGTGCACCAGACTAAACTTTTTTTTTCAGTAAATATTTGAATGTTTGTGTACATGTGGCTGGTGTTTTTGTGTGTACAGCTGCTACGTACGTCTCCCTTCACAAGCCTCTACCAACCAACTACTCCATCAATTATCGTATATATATTTTTTTTTTTAACCTTCACCATCATTATCCATTAACTCGGATGTCAAACAAACCACTCCATTTTTCTCCACAACCCCATTATCGTCTATTTAATGTGATACAAACAAATAACAAGTTCCTCTTATATATATATATTTCTTAAAAGGGGGAAGTTTTGTGTTGGTAAGTAAATCTGGAGCAACTGAATCCTCCAAACTATTTCAAGCAACAGAACACCATTATTTTTTTTTTTCGTTCTTCTGGTTCTGTTTCCTAGCATACTTTGGAGGAATCAAGGCACTCCACTGTAACAAAAAAGATTTACCATGGCCTTAAGGTAAAATCGACAGGTGTATATATAAGTATAATGTATTCCAGTCAATCCCTATACATAGTGATCAGCTGTTTACGTTTTCCTCTCAGCCCATTTCCATTCAAACATCATAAATATAAGTTGCTACAGGAAATGCATATCTGTCAACTCTGTAACCAAATAGTGTAACATCATCATTAAACTCATATCAATACGAGAATAATTGCAGTGAAATTATTACGCTGCCGATCGTATATCACAATTATCCATCACCCGTAATTATGACAGACACATTTACTCACGCTCCAGAAACCCAGCACGGAAAACATACTATATTACATTGACTATATAAAGCATTTTCACGATGGACTTATATAACCCCTCCAATCTTTACCAGAGAAGACACAGGCTTACGATACCATACGATACCATACGATACCTATACGATACCTATACGATACCTATACGATACCTATACGATACCATACGATACCTATACGATACCATACGATACCTATACGATACCTATACGATACCATACGATACCTATACGATACCATACGATACCATACGATACTCATTGAACCTCAGACTTTTCCCACTCATTTATGGAACTCGAATACAACACAACATTATACTGTATGCTCTATAAAAACATCATCTGTATTTTAATCGCAGAAAAGTATGGTCACAGTAAGATGACACATTAAAATATCATTATTCTATAAGTATAAACAAAAAACATCTGTCTATAAATATTTCAAACTCACAATGATATGAGTCCATTAAATTCAGAAGAAATCATAAAACAAAATAAAACACTTATCTTATGTATGAACACTCCATTTGTATATTATAACCCGTAAATGCATTCCAAATTGTCATGTGCAAAATAACATAAAACAATAATATATAACAATAAGACTACAGTCGTTATTTGACCACCAGACTGACAGACAGACAGACAGCAACACATAATTTATACAGTATAGAGAAACACCCGCAGACGAGCGCCCCACGATACACGAGCCGATAAAGCGGTGACTGATGACAAAAATTGAGGGTCTTTGCATGAATATAAACCATTGACGTTATCTTGATCACATCCATTGGTCCGGTTTATGGGCGTTTAGCAGCTGTCTCCGAGCCTGGCCATCCCTCTCCGCCCCCCCTCCCCCTCCCCCGCCCCCCCCCCCCCAGCTGAGCCCCTCATCCCGAACATTATCAAGGTCCCAAAATTTTTATATAAGTGTAAGCAGGTAGTTATCTATACTAGTTTTTCAGGTTTTTCTAATCAGATAGTAATTTTCAGTTTGGGAAATTTTTTGAGACAGGTTCGGCCTCGCAGGTGAATTCGTAAACCAGCCTCACATTGTGCCTGATCATTATTGCTCGTACATCGTGGCCGTATACGTATTATTTCTCAAGAGTCTCAAAAACACACCTCGTGCAATTAACTTTTTTTTAGTTTTCCCCTATCCAAGCATTAGGCATATCATTCAATACGACCCCGGCAATAATTAGTCGCTCTACGTAATCCCAAGTGCCTCTTACGTCTCGACTATCATATCCTTCCGAGACGGACTTCCCCTAATTACCCCACTGAGTTAACCATCAAATCTTGAGATGTACCCTTCTAATTGCCCCTCCTTAAGTTCCCTCCCTCTCCCTCGTTCTCTCTCCTCGCTCTCTCATTCCTTTTCTCTTTCTTCTTCCTCCTCCTCCTCCTCCTCTTCTTCTTCTACCCCTTTTTTCTTTTTTTGTTATCTATTCTTCAGGTTCTACTTTCTTTCATTCCTCCCTTTTTCTCTCTCTTCCTTCCTCCTAATTATCTCTCTCTCTCTTTCTCTTCCTCCTTTAGTCTACCATTTTGACTTTCTATTCCCTTCCGCCTGTTTCTATCTCTCCTTATTTCCCTCCATTCATCCATCCCCATATCTTCTCCCTTTCCTTTCCTCTCCTTTTCTCAAATTTCTTCCTTCTCTCCAATTAATATTATTCCCTCTTTTTCCTCCCTCCATCCTCCAACAACCTTCCTTCGTCGCCATCCAGCTATCTCTCCTTTCCAACCCTGCATGGCTCCTTCCAAATACCATCCTATATCCATACTTCCTCCTTCCTATATATATCCTATGCCCCTTTCCTACTTCCCACCTTTCTCCCTACGCCATCTCTCTCTCTCTCTCTCTCTCTCTCTCTCTCTCTCTCTCTCTCTCTCTCTCTCTCTCTCTTCCTCCCCCACCCACCCCCAGTCACAGAGATACCTAGGGAGGGTAGGGGAAGGGACAACCACCCCGCCCCCTCTCCCTCCTTCCATCCCTCCCTTCTTGAAACTAATTTTCCTCCGTGGTTGGACCCATTACCGAGGCATATTTCTGTTTCTGTTTCCAATTAAGTGAGACCATCAATTGCCTGGGCCTGTATATTTTTCCTTTCCCACTCTACTACCCACCATTGCTTTCTCTCCTTTAACTACTCCTCCATCTCCCCCTCCTCTAATACTACTCCTCCTCCTCCTCCACTAATACACCTACCTCTCCTTCTCCTAATACTACTCCTCCTACCCCTCTACTGATACTCCTTCTCTCGCTCCTCTAATACTCCTACCTCTCCTTCTACTAATACTAGCCTACTACTCCTGTTGGTGAGGGTTTCGTGTAGTCACCAACTATGTGTTGTGCTACTAAAGATGACTCCTGTGCAGGGGCCTTTGTCCGGTTTTCTCCACCACAGCTGCTCAACCTTAGGAGCTAGTGTCTATTTACTCTCTCAGGGGAGTTTTGTCTACAATTCTCTTTGTGTAATGTGCTCAAGGTAGAGAGAGAGATGCAGTGAATAGTTCCCAATTGGTTTAATGTCAAAACATGTTAATATTTATGTACAGGTTGCGACAGACATGACGTTAACATAGATAAAAGTATTTTATGCTAATAAATCTATAATACATAATTTGTACATATGAAATTTGGTAAGAGTATACAGACAATGATATGATATAATATGGTAAAGAGAAAATGCTGAAAGAAATTACATAGACGAAGGAATGTAATGGTAAAAGAATAACAATACAGGGCAGGCAGATAATGGTTAACAAAGAAAATGGGCCTACAGTATTTTTAGGGTACACTACAATACTCCCCCCCTAGTTTCGAGGAAGGAGGAACGATACTCTTGTGTGTCGTACTTCGTCATTTTCAGCATTAGTTGGAGGAACAGTCACTTGCACTGCTTGTAGCATCTGGTCTGGATTCAGGATGTAAGCAGGCTTGACCCGGTCTACGGCCACAACATCTTGAGAACCATGTTTGTCGATGGTGAAGTTCTTCCTCGTCCTGCGAACTACTCGGAAGGGGCCCTGATATGGTTGCTGAAGGGGCCTTTTGACTGCATCGACTCTGACAAAGACGTGTGTGCAGGCTTCCAGGTCCTGGTGAACGAAGGTCTTCGTGTTGGACGTACGAGGCTGCACTGGCTGGAGGCACTTCATGGCATTTTTCAGGTGTGTTGCAAAGTCCTGAACGCTGCAAGGCTCGGGGTCTGGTGTGGCAGAGAGAAGCTCACCTGGGAGCCTGAGGGTAGAGCCATATACGAGCTCAGCAGAGGAGTTGTGCAGATCCGTCTTGAGTGAAGTTCTGATGCCAAGGAGGACAAGAGGTAGTGCTAGTGACCAATCTTCTCTCTGGGCTGAAGCTGCCAGGGAAGATTTCAGCTGGCGGTGGAATCGTTCAACCGTTCCGTTGGCCTGTGGGTGATAGCTGGCGGTCCTGTATCGACGGATGCCAAGGAGTATCATGACCTTATTCCATACACTCGACTCAAACTGACCACCACGGTCGGAAGTAAGGCTGAGAGGCACACCAAACCTGGATACCCATGTTGCGATGAAGGCACGTGCAACAGTATCTGTGGTGATGTTGGCGAGAGGTGCTGCTTCAGGCCAGCGAGTGAAGCGGTCCACACAGGTGAGTAGATATCGATAGCCATTGGAGTACGGAAGTGGGCCAACGAGGTCTATGTGGACATGGTCAAATCTCTCGGTGACTGGTGTAAAGGTGGCTGCAGGAGAGTGTGTATGGCGTGTGACTTTAGAAGCTTGACATTGTATACATGTGCGTGCCCAGTGTCTGACGTTCTTATTTATGCCTTCCCATATGAAGCGGGAAGACATCATCTGGTGCGAGGCACGGATTCCAGGGTGAGAGAGGTCATGTAACTTCTTGAAGAGCTGGTGTCGATGTTTCTCTGGTACGTATGGACGGAGAGTGTCTGTAGAGGTGTCAGCGTACAGTGTGACCTGGGTGTCTGGAAGTGTGATCTTCTTCATTTGTAGTGCAGGGTTATCCAACAGTCGCTGTAGCTCAGCGTCACCGACTTGATCAGCAGCAATGGTGGCATAGTCGATGGGAGAAGATATTACAGTACTGATGTTTCGAGAGAGGGCATCAGCTGGGGCATTGTCGGCACCTTTGATGTATCGTAGATCAGTAGTAAACTGGGCAATGTAGTCCATGTGGTGCATTTGTCGTGGTGTGTAAGAGTCCTTGTTTCTGAGAAATGTTGTAGTGAGTGGCTTGTGGTCAGTGTAGATGTGGAAACTGCGTCCTTCGATGAAGTAGCGAAAACGCTTGACAGCTTTGAAGATGGCAAGTAGCTCTCTGTCATAGGCACTGTACTTTGACTCTGTCGGGGTGAGTTTCTTGGAAAAGAAGGCAATTGGCTTCCAATATGTACCGACACGCTGTTGTAGGACTGCACCAACACCAATGTTTGAGGCGTCTGTAGCAATTGAAGTTTCTGCGTCTGGTGCAGGGAAAGACAGCGTGGCAGCGTCACTGAGGGCTTGTTTTGTTGATAGGAAGGCCGCTTCTGCTTCTTCAGTCCAGATGAGGGTAACAGATTGACCTCTCTTGCAAGGTTTGATCATGGCGTACAATGGTAGTAGCAGGAGTGAGCAGTGTGGAATGAAGCGGTTATAGTAATTAACCATCCCAAGGAACTCCTTGAGCTGGCGTTGGGTAGACGGCTTGGGAAACTGCTGGATGGACTCGCACTTTGAGGGAAGTGGAGCAATGCCTGCTGGAGAGACTGTGTGACCTAGGAACTCAAGGGATGTTACGCCGAGTTCGGACTTGTCTGTGTTGATTTGGACGCCATAATCTTGCAGTCTCTGGAGGACTTCTTGGAGGTGTTGTTTGTGGCTGGCTTCATCAGGACTAGCGATGAGAAGGTCATCTATGTAGGCGAAACAGTAGGGTAGACCTCGAAGGACCTGGTCTATGAAGCGTTGAAACGTTTGTGCCGCATTCCGCAATCCAAAGGGCATCCGGACGTATTCGAACATGCCAAAAGGTGTGATAATGGCCGTCTTCGGGATGTCAGTGGGATGGACTGGAATCTGATGAAAGGCTTTGATGAGGTCGATCCGAGAGAAGATTGTAGAACCTGAGAGTTGGGAAGTGAACTCTTGAATGTTGGGCACAGGATATCTATCTTCTACGGTGCGTGAGTTGAGGGCACGGTAGTCTCCACAGGGTCGTATCTCTCCAGTCTTCTTAGGCACGATGTGTAGAGCCGATGACCAGTTGCTGCTGCTGGGCCGTATAATACCTTTACTCATCAGAGATTCGAACTCGGCCTTGGCTTTCTTGTAACGCTCAGGGGCTAAGCGTCGGGCCTTGGCGTGCACTGGGGGTCCGGTAGTCTCTATATGATGAGTCACGTTATGCTTGGCAGGTATGCTGGATGAGTAGGGTTGTGTCAGCATAGGGAACGACTTAAGGAGGTCAGCAAACTTGTGGTCATGGTTGATAGTAGACAGGTGTGTGCTGTCACCAGGTGCTGGCTGTGCATTAGCAAAGATATCTGTGAGTGGGTCAATCAATTTTCGTCCTCTTACGTCTACCATCAGGTTGAAGTGACGGAGAAAATCAGCACCAAGGATGGCTTGTGACACTGCTCCCACGTAGAATGTCCATTGAAAAGAGCGGCGAAGGTTCAGATCCAGATGCACTGTTTGCCGCGAGTATACAGGTATCCTGGTACCATTAGCAGCGTAGAGATGCAAAGAAGGAGGTAGCGACCGCTGGCTGGTTGTAGCAGGGAGGACACTAACGTCGGCACCGGTGTCTACCAGGAACTTGGTATGGGACCGGCGATCAAAGATGTGGAGCAGCGCAGACTGAGTATGACAAACATTATGCTGCGTTAATGTTCGCCGTTGTAGTTTGACGCCGTGTAGCTGCAGGGCTTTTCACACTTGAGAGCCTTATCCATAAACCTGCGATGGTAGTAGCAGAGGTTTGAAGTGCTCCTTGAACGTGACCGATAGTGTTGGCGGTTTGGCGTCGAGGATCGGTAACTTTGGCGGTCGTTCATTTGTTTCTTCATGTTGCTGACTTCCATCGTAAGTTGGGAAACTAGACTGACAAGCTGGGCAATTTGAGAATTTTCTTGTGTTGAGATGGAGGAGATTGGTGATGCCGATACAGGTGGAAGAGTTGCCATGGTGGGGTCTTGGTTGCAGAAAGCAGGGGCTCTCATGGCTACACCAGTGGCAGTGTAGTTGCCTGAGTTAGAGAGATCCTCAGTAGACATACTGGTCAGTGAACTCAGGGTGTAAGTGCTGACAAGAGTTACCTGATATCACGATAGCTGCGTTAGCCAAGTTACATGAGTATGCTGAATACACTGGCACTGTATCCACACACAAGGCACTAATAATACACGACAATACACTGTAACTCAAGAGTGAAGCACTGTAATCTAGGGTGAGGCACTGTAATCCAAGGCGAAGCACTGTAATCCAAGGTGAGGCACTGTAATCCAAGGCGAAGCACTGTAATCCAAGGAGAGGCACTGTAATCCAAGGCGAAGCACTGTAATCCAAGGTGAGGCACTGTAATCCAAGGTGAGGCGCTGTGGTCCAATGTGAGGCACTGTGGTCCAAGGTGAGGCACTGTTGCTGGTAGGTAGACTGCTGCGAGGACCAGTGGTGTATAGGTGTTGGACTGCAGGCAGTAACAGCTTAGTTAGAGGCTTACAGATGGCTGGTGTTGTTGCCTCAGGGTTCACAGCGACATTGTAGAGTAGCCAGATAGGATGGACAGTAGTGGGAGCAACAGCTGCACAGGAGAGGTAGCAACTTGAGTAAGTCACCTCTTGATGGTGACTGCCAGGCAAAGGCGTTAATGTTGATTATAATGGAGTAGCAGCAGCACTCCAGGTCACTACTTGACAGTGACTGTAGGGCGAAGGCGTTCTTGTAGACTGCTGCAGCTGCCTTCTTCAGGAGGTCACCACTTGTTGGTGAAGCTTGTAGCAGCACGCCGAGGGTCACCACTTGTCGGTGACGCAGTAGCTGCACTCCGATGGTCACCACTTGATGGTGAGGCTGCTGCAGCACTCCGGGGGTCACCACTTGATGGTGAGGCTGCAGCAGCACTCCGGGGGTCACCACTTGTTGGTGAAGCTTCGTGTAGTCACCAACTATGTGTTGTGCTACTAAAGATGACTCCTGTGCAGGGGCCTTTGTCCGGTTTTCTCCACCACAGCTGCTCAACCTTAGGAGCTAGTGTCTATTTACTCTCTCAGGGGAGTTTTGTCTACAATTCTCTTTGTGTAATGTGCTCAAGGTAGAGAGAGAGATGCAGTGAATAGTTCCCAATTGGTTTAATGTCAAAACATGTTAATATTTATGTACAGGTTGCGACAGACATGACGTTAACATAGATAAAAGTATTTTATGCTAATAAATCTATAATACATAATTTGTACATATGAAATTTGGTAAGAGTATACAGACAATGATATGATATAATATGGTAAAGAGAAAATGCTGAAAGAAATTACATAGACGAAGGAATGTAATGGTAAAAGAATAACAATACAGGGCAGGCAGATAATGGTTAACAAAGAAAATGGGCCTACAGTATTTTTAGGGTACACTACACTCCTACCACTCCTCTGATACTCCTACTCCTCTCCCTCCTTTAATACTAATACTCTTCCTCCTCCTCCTCCTCTAATACTTCTACCTCCCCTACTCCTAATACTACTACTGCTATCAAAAGGAGGTATCATGAATGAAAGAGGTATTGTTATTCTGTTAGTGAGTGATAAGCATAGCAAAGATGAAGGCTTTCTCCACCTAATCACTCTACAGCATCCGTTGGTCGGGCAAGGCAATGAAGATCCACCGAGCCATGCAGAAAGACATTTTGTATAATAGTCAACAAACAAACAAACAAACAAACAAACAAACAAACAAAACAAACACATTCTCTATAGAGGAAAATTCACACTGGTATGAACGTCGACGAGGTGAAGAAAAACAACAATACAGTACATCTATTCGTCTGACATTGTGTGTTTTCTTCACCTAAACACACACACACACATACACATTCAGAGAGAGAGAGAGAGAGAGAGAGAGAGAGAGAGAGAGAGAGAGAGGTTCTGGAGCAGCCACTTTCCACGACTTATGGCCTAAGGGAAGACGAGTTCTCCCTCCACCCCTTCCCTTGCCTCCTCCTCTTCCTCCACCCCCTTCCCTTTCCTCCTCCTCTCCCTCCACCTCCTTCCCTTTCCTCCTCCTCTTCCTCCACCCCCTTCCCTTTCCACCTCCTCTCCCTCCACTACCTTACCTTTCTCCTCCTATTCCTCCATCCCTTCCATTCTCTCCTCTTCCCCCTCTATCCCCTTCCATTCTCTCCTCTTCCCCCTCCACTCCATCCTTCTCTCCTTTCCCTCCACCCTCTTCCATTCTCTCCTCTTCCCCCTTTATCCCCTTCCCTCCGATTGTCCCTCTTTCCGTCTCCTCATAATTTCTCCCATCTCCCGTCTTTCTCTTTCTCTTTTACTTAACTTTCACTTCTCCTTCACTTCTCTTTTCCCGATACTTTCTTCAATCCTCAAACACTTTCTCCTTCCCTCCTCTTTAATCTATCTCTCATTTATCCTCATTTTCAACTTCCATCTTTGCCTCTTCATTTTGGTCCTCTTCCATCTCATTTATTTACCATTCTATATCCTCCTTTTCACCTTTTTTTTTTTTTTTTGGGTCTTTTCTATCCACCTCTCCCTTTCAATCCTTCCCACATCAAAACTCCATCCTTTATTAATTCAACTATATAATATTATACTTCACATCTTCGCCATATCTCCACTTCTCCCTTCCCACCCCTCTTCCTCTCCATGGCCTCCTACCCCACCACCCAAACCTTCCCTTCCCCTAACCTAACACATCATTTCCTACCTCTTCCATGTTTACCTCAATATCTCCCATCCTCCACCCCCATCCCTCCCCTTCCTCTTTCCATTCCCTTTTCTCTTTCCATTCCCCTTTTCTCTCCCCTTCTCCTCTTTTCTCTTTTCCTTCCCTCTCCCACTCTCCTCTTCTCTCTCTTTCTTTCCCTCTCCTTTTCTCTCTCCCCCTCCCCTCCCCTTCTCTGTTCCTTCCCTCTCCTTCTCTCTCTTTTCTTTCCCTCTTCCCCCAGTCCTTCTCCCCCCCCTACCCCTCCTTGCCTCCCCTTCTCTGTTCCTTCCCTCTCCTTCTCCCTCTTTTCTTTCCCTCTCCCCCCCACCTACCCCTCCTTGCCTCCGGTCGCCGCCTCACAAGGACAAAACCCTGTCATCTAAATATCTGCCATTTTGTGTCGACTACATGGTATTGCCCAGACCACGAGAGATTCCTTGGGTAACCGACCCGGGAATGTCTGGCCAGTGAACAGGTGACGGGAAGAAGGAAAGAAATGTAAGAGAGAGGAAAAGAAAGGAATGGAAGACAGAGGAATGGGAGAGGGGAAAGGGAGAGGAATGGAAGACAGAGGAATGGAAGACAGAGGAATGGGAGAGAGGAATGGAAAGGAATGAAAGAGAGGAATGGGAGAGGAATGGAAAGGAATGGAAGAGAGAAAAGTAAAGGAATTGAAGAGAGAGGAAATGAAAGGAATGTAAAAGAGAGGAAAGGAATGGAAGAGAGGAAAGGGAGAGAAATGTAGGGGAGGAAAGGGAATGTCTGGAAATGGGGAAAGAAAAACGGAAAGGAACAGACAGGAAAAAGAAGATTTGGGAGGAGGAACAGAAAATGGTAAGGGGAAGAAAAGGAAAGGATGACAGACAGAAAACGGAAACGAGAAAGAAAGGGGGAGGTGTGGGAATACAGTGAGAAAATGAGAAATAATTGAGTAAAGGAGGGAGAAGGAAGAATGAGTGGAATTAGGTGAGAAAAAACAGTGGAGTGGAGTGGAGAGAGAAATGTGGTTTGCAAGTTGAATGGGGTGAAGGATGTGGGCAAGGAAACGAGGGTAGTTGGGGAATTAAGAATATAATAAACTTAAATGAAACTAAAAAAAAAAAAAACTAACTGAATGCTAAGAACCTGAAAAAAAAATGTATACATAAATTATATATCTTAGATGAATGAGTTTTAATAATATAAAGTTGATCAGATAAACCGTATGTATGTAAAGTTCCGAGCCAGATGAAAGGTATACAACAGTGAAAGGTATAAACAGTGAGTACCAGTAGAACTCTTAAGGGGGAAGTACAGTGTTGGCAAATCTGGAGCAACCGATTCCTCCAAACTATTCCAAGCAACAGGACGCCTTTACTTTTGTCCATCTGGTCCGGTTTCCTGGCATATTTTGGAGGAATCAAGGCACTCCAATGTACCAAAAGTATACTCTCCCCTTAAAGGACCTCGTAATGTCGTCAGAATATTGGAGAAAGACGAGTCCTTCAAATATTGCCTCGAAACACCACCTGTATGGAAGGAGCTTGTTTTGATGATGTTGTCAGGAGTAATCAGAAGACTCCAATTTTTATACATGATCAAAGGGTCTTTAACAAATTTGTATAAGGTGATAATCTCTCATGGTGAATTATTTTACGACGTACACTAACTATATCCCTCACAACCATATGTAAAAAAAAAAAAAAAAAAAAAAAAAAAAAAAAAAAAAAAAAAAAAAAGAGAGAATAGAAAACCGATTGAATTCAAGTGTTCCTATTCATCTAATATACTCGAAACTGTAAACATGTCTTATAGGATCGAGAGAGAGACTATAGCGGCAGCATGAAAACCAATTATATTAACTATACTTCTCTCGATAACTGTACATGCAACTTCTTATCTTAACAACCCTCCCTCTTTTTTTCTTTTTTT
This sequence comes from Petrolisthes manimaculis, assembly GCA_034508575.1. Taxonomy (NCBI): domain Eukaryota; kingdom Metazoa; phylum Arthropoda; class Malacostraca; order Decapoda; family Porcellanidae; genus Petrolisthes; species Petrolisthes manimaculis. The sequence continues at coordinate 28,190 of JAWZYT010004074.1, forward strand.
TTTTCTTATAACATTAAATACTAGTGCCTGGACTATACATTAAATACTAGTACACACACACACACACACACACACAAACACACACACAAACACACACACACACACACACAGACACTACGACGAAGGCAAAACAACATCTTAGGAGGATTTTCTAAGAGACTCCTTGTACGTATACGCTGCCTCTCTCCCAAGTCTTCCATCATTCTTAACAATCTAATGAACCCCAATCAAAGTGAGTGTGCTGGTGAATCCGATTAGAATCAATTGAATCGGACTGGGTTTAGAAGTGGCTCAGAGGGATGAAGGGTTCGAGGAGGGTTAAGGTGATGTACAGTGGGACAAAATGGCGAATGATTACCACTTTTCTCTTCAAGTGGTCAAAATGGTGGATAATACCTACTCTCCTCTTAAACAGGAAATACGTACAGGGAGAGAGAGAGAGAGAGAGAGAGAGAGAGAGAGAGAGAGAGAGAGAGAGAGAGAGAGAGAGAGAGAGAGAGAGAGAGAGAGAGAGAGAGAGAGAGAGAGAGAGAGAGAGAGAGAGAGAGAGAGAGACAGAAAAATAAACTCTTCCAACCAAAGCAAGAAAGAATCGATCAGGTGAATGTGTGTGTGTGTGTGTGTGTGTGTGTGTGTGTGATACGAGGGGTAATCCATAATGAAGAAAATACAATTAATGCTCCCTAATGAGACTGTCGAAGATATAGCAGAGGAAGAGGGAGGCGGGCTGTCATTAGTGTCTTCTGAGGCGTCACTTAGCCTTCATTAAGGGGTAAATTACAATTAAAGAGAGGATTAGTCTGGGTCCCCAAAGAAGCACTACTCCAAAGCCTCTCGAAACACAGGGAAAAGCATCTTGCCATAGTCACTCTCCATGTATGTATGTACCCTAATGAGACCCGAGCTATTCTGAACCCAACTTGTTTAACCTATAGACTGACAAAGGATAATCGTTCCTAACCTAACCTAACCTTAACTGACCTAACCTAATATAACCTAAACTGACCTAACCTAATATAACCTAAACTGACCTAACCTAACCTAATTCTAACCACCTCTGCTTAAACGTAATAACTATAAACCCTTGATGCAGCAGCTTCTATATATATACATGGGGTGAAAAACTGTACCATGCGAGACTTGGGAGTAATGGCCCACGGGAATAGCGTTGAGAGGATACGAGTGCTGGGTGAAGGGGATGAGTGCTTAGGGAATTAGTACTAATGGACAAAGGGCGAAGGAGAGAGGAGGTAAGAAAGAGGGAGAGAGAAGAGGGAGGGGTGGGAGAGAAGAGGGAGAGGTGGGGGAAAGGGTGAGTGGGAGGGAGGGGTGAGAAGGATAGATAAGGGAGGGGTGGGGGAGAGAGAGGTGGGGGAGAGGGTGGTGAGAGGGAGAGGGGGGTGGGAAAGAGGGATAGATGAGGGAGGGGTGGGAAAGAGGGATAGAAGAGGAAGGGGTGGGGGAGAGGGAGGTGGGGGAGAGGGTGGTGAGAGGGAGAGGGGGGTGGGAAAGAGGGATAGATGAGGGAGGGGTGGGGAGAGGGATAGAAGAGGGAGGAGTCCATGGGGAAGAGGGTGAGAGGATGGGGTGGGGAATAAATGAAAGAGACATAAGCAGACAACTATAAAAAAGACGACAATCGAAAAAAAAGAGTAGTAAGGACAGAGAAGTAAAATGGTGGCAAAGATAGAAAGATAAATGCTGGAATAAGGACAGATGATGCTTAAACGAAAATAATTATGGTAGAGAAAGAAAAAAAAGTATCGTAGTGAAGAAGTAACTCTAACATTATATTATATAAATACCGTATACATACAGCCGCTGAGAAAATCATAACTTGGGATAAAATTAATGATGACAGACGAAATGAGAAATAGGGAATACCAGAGGACGAAGATAAAAACAAAAAACAAAACAAAGAAAAACAAAGAACAGAGAGAATCTGAAATAGCATCGAGATAAAACTCTCCTTATATTTTTTTTTCTTCTTCTTCCAACTCCCAAAGGAGAGGGAAAAAAAATCCCAAGATTCCCCGTTCGCGATATGAGCCGCGAAGAGGGTGGAGATCGCGTTCTGCGGCCATTCCCCCAATAAAATTAAAAATCGAATGTGGTCCATCCATCCGGCAGTTATGTTAAGTATTATAATTTGCTGGTCACCCCTCAGTGGATTCCAGGCGCCATTTGGCATTATCATTTCAAACCCAAAAGGCTCGTTCGTTTTTGTGTTGGCGTGGTGGTGAGGCGTGGAAAGGGCATGGTATAGGTTGCAAGGGGAGGGCAGGCGTGCATGGGGGGGTTGTAGGAGAGGATAGCTTGGGAATATAATTGGTTGGTAAAGGAGGTTCCCAGTTCTTTCCCGTCTTCACTTCTATTCTATGCGGATTTTCACCTTCTATATTATATTCCCCACAACCACCTTTCCTTCCCTTCCAAACCCCATTCACTCACCCTAAAATTTCATCATCCCTATTATTCCCATTCTCTCCAAATTATTTTCTCGCTAACAGTAATTTCCCTCCCTCCTATAGAATCCTTCACCATTATCATTATCAGGTACAATACAGTTAACCCACACCGGACCGGGAAGAACATCACCCTTTCCAGCACACCCAACCTTTGTCTGTCTCCTGTTAGTTCACTCCAGCCTCTATCTAAATGTATTCTTAGTCTCCTGTTCGCCTTGGCTTCATTGATTATCCTTGGGTAACTATTCTGTCACTAACTGTCCATATATTTTCAGTCCTAAATATGGCATGACCTGTCTAAAATCACGCTATCTCTCTCTCTCTCTTTATATTGTGGTCAGAGCTGAGCTAATTAAATACCATCTCAAATTATCTGCCCATCCCAATTCACGCTTTCTCTTTTATATTGTGGTTAGATCTGAGCTACTAATTATCTATACTAAACTCAATTTGCCCATCCCAATTCTAAACCTTCACTTCCCAAGACAACACGAGTGCAGCCTCCCACCACGAACGACCCTTAGATACCCCGCTCTATCTTATCTCGTAGCGTTTACACGACTTGCTCTTTGGGTGCTTCTTCGTCCAGGCCGTCCCTTTGTTCACGGGTAATTGGCTTGACAGAGGAGAGAATACCTAGCAGCAGGAGAACGTCGCCTTTAACACCGCCATACTCAAAGCCAATCTCATATACAGTCACTCCAATACCCATAGTCAAAGGATAGGTATATATACATGCCCATACGTAAAGGAGAATCAAACACCCTCCTGCTCCATACAACCAAACCCTAGACAAGTAAAGAATAACCAACATGCTGTATAGTAGAAATACACAAAGAATAACCAACATGTTGTATAGTAGAAATACACACATCACACGCAAGGGAAAGTATAATGCTATACACTCCAGCGAACGTAGAAGAATATTATACACACAGCAGAGCCATATTATAAAACTTCGCCATACCTGAGGAGAATTATACACTACGCCATACACAAAGGAAAATTATACACTCCACACTGGCCACCGGGTAATTCCGCAGGCCAATTAACTTCGCTGTAAATATTACCAAGTGTTAGGGGATTTTTTATTTCAAAATGTAAGCTGAGGAAATTTATCCTCCATAACCCTGTTACTTGGTGTGTGTTAGTGGATTTTTCTCGCCGGTTTTAAGAGGAGGTAGAAATATCCACACTGCGGCACCTCTATTCATTTCATATTATTTATACACTTAAAAATACAGACCAAAAAAATCTAAATATATTGTAACTTTTAGCGTGATGCTGCTAACATAAACAGACAAATAAATACATCAGACCAAAAACATAACCTCCTTCCAGAAATATAAACTTTTTACAACCATTTTATTAGTTCAAGTTGGCTGAGACATACTAAATAAAATTGAGAATATATTGTATGTTAACTGTATAATTATTATATGTTGAATGAATCCCAACTCCAAAAAGAACTGTACTGAGCTTCCAATATCATGCATCTATTGAAAAAAGATTAGAAATACCGACTGTTTATCCATTATTCATTCTTATTCCCATTTAGGTTTAATGTTAAGCAGTATTACAACAGCAACAACAAAGCAACAACTCTGCAGTGCGTTTCTATATTTACTTAAAACTTCAGAGAAATCACTGTCTCAAACTGTTCAGACAATTCACCTCCAGCAGACAGACCGGAATATACTTGGAAAAAAAATAACTCCATCTTCCCAATATATCATTAAACTCGGGCAGGGCTTTAGCGAAGAGATAAATGCATATGCAGGAATGTGCATAAATAAAAATCTCGTATATCAAACGGCAGAGAAAATCATAAACTTACAAATCACGAGGTTCATAGAGTTTTATTAGGCCGCAGAAAAGTATTGCCAAACATTAAACTTATTTTTGAACAATGAAGGCAAGGGATGTGTCGGTCGCAGAACACACTCTTTTGAAGCTATTTTAAGAACTGCATTTTTTGAGTACAAGGAATTGAGTTAAAGGAATACAATTGGCATAACAACAGTCCAGGTTTTGGTTTCCTTGTCCTGTTACAGTTTAGCTTAGGCTGATCCTGAAGTAAAATAAAATGTGGGATCGTATAAACGGAACTGCAATCCTCCTTTTTTTTTTTTTTTTTTTTCAAGTATATAAGTATTGTGTATTTAGAAACATATCAGGATCAAACCTTCATAATCTCGAGGATCACATGCCAGACAGAGTGTTACCAGTTATCAGTTTTCTCTGCCAAACATTATAATATTGAGGGTTGAATCACTTACAACTAAATTTTTTCCACTCATTATACAATTTACACCTTCGATACTATTTTCTACCCCAAACCTGTAAAGTATAATATAACCAGCTTCTCTTGACATATATAAAAAGAAAAGTGAATATATGAAAAGAAAAGTGAATATATAAAAAGAAAAGTGAATATATAAAAAGAAAAGTTAATATATAAAAAGAAAAGTGAATATATAAAAAGAAAAGTGAATATATAAAAAGAAAAGTGAATTAGAAGTGACGTACGGTATCTATTCCCTCTTCCTTACATGCAGGTTAGGTTGGGGGGCAAACCTCTGCTGTTGACTGTACATTGGTGTATAGCGTGACTCGGCCCTCTCTTCATTACTAACCCAACATGATAAGTGTGAACGAAATCGTAAACCTTGCGCCCCCTAAGTTATAAAGAAATCAATACGACAATATCCCTTCCCCCTCAAGGTCCACGATATTGATCAGCAGAATATTGATTGGGTTTTAAAATGGCCGCAAAGGAAGTGGAGGACAGACATCTTCTCCTCATGGCAATCAATGGCACCAGAATGTCACCAAGTCTGTCAACACCAATAACAACTATATAACTCCTTTGTGTTGTGTTCCTAAGTCTTTATTATTTTGGGTTGTTATGATTGTATTCATTATCTTTTTTCATATTGTTTCATAATTATGATGCACTGAATTGATTCGCATTTATTACACTTATGCAGGACTTTTTATGTTAACTGTACCTCACCATTCAACACAATACGAACATACATATACAACTCCATGAACACACACACACACACACACACACACACACACACACACACACACACACTGAGGAAATTATAATATGCGTGTACACAATCCAACATACATACATTTGCAGGGATCCGAACACATGCACACACTAAGACAGGGAACCGGACACATCCCTTGGTAGCCGTGTCCTCCCTCCGTGTACAAACTCAATATATACCCGAAAACTTGTTCTTATTGCCGCAGTAATTTTCGGTTCCCTGCTCCGGCAACTTCTGGCTGTTCCGGCCGACTCTCGCAAAACATCTTTTTATTTTAGTGTGTGTGCTTTTTTGCTTAAGTCTACTAAGTTGGGTCTCCTAAAGCCTATTTCCCCCTAACCACGTCACCTCACCTACACCTTGCTCTACTAACTCCCTCCCTCCCTCTCCTCACCTCACCTCGCTTCATTCACTTCTATACATGCACCTTGCTCTACTAACTCCCTCCCTCTTTCCCTCCCTCTCCTCACCTCACCTCACTCACCTCTCCTATTCATGCACCTTGCTCTACTAATTCCCTCCCTCTCTCACCTCACTTCAGTCACCTCTCCTATACATACACTTTGCTCCACTTCCTCTCCTCATTTCCGACTCACCTGCACCTATAGGCGACCAAATAACACCCTCACTTCTCTTCACCTCGACTCCCCTCACTTCACCTGCACATAGTTCAGTCATTAACTCACCTTCACTCTCCTCACTTCATCTTACCTCGCCCACACAGTGCTCCCTAAACATCATTACATAGTCTAACTAAATCACCTTCTCTGTTTATATATACACATTTTTATTACCGATAACTTATTTCTTTCTGTACACCTTATACTCTGATCTATTTACTTATATATGTTTTCCTGGTTTCTATCTCATTTTTATCTTATGTTTTTACTTCCTTAAAAATCCTTACTTTTGATATGATCCACTTGTTCCAATCTCTATATATACGACAAACATATCCTAGCCCGTGATTCCCAGTTTCCAGACATTCTTTTTTCTCTCCCTTTACTTCATTCTCAATCTCTTCTCTCCTTAGCTTATCGCCCACTTCCCTCCTCAGCTCATAACCCCACTTCCCTTCGCACCTCATCTCTCCACTTCTCTCGTCAGCTTCAAGTCACCTACTCTTATCCAATCTTCCAAACATACCATCTCCCCCACTAGCTATTTGCCTCTCTCTTTACCTCATCGTCTCATGCACCTCTCCTTTCCACTCCTTAGCTTACGTCTCCACTTCTCTCCTAACATTCACTTCATCTTCACCTCACCTATATATGTTCAAGCTTACAACCCTCTCCCCCCCCCCCACCACACACACGCACACACACACTCTCCCTCTCTCTTTCTTTCTCCCTCATCTTTCCACCTCACCTCTAACTAAACTCACTCCTCATTTTTGGGGCCGCGACGACCAGCTTGTATAGACCCAACTGCACACTATAATCACTTGCAGGGGCAGACCTCAGGTAAAGCACCCATTAGAGGCCATAACTTGCTGCCAACAGGTAGGGTTATCAAGGTAAATGCCCCACCTCCAGTACCCCTTGCAGGCGTGTGTATCGAAGGCAAGGGGTTGGAGGCAGATGGGGGGTTGGGGGGGGGTGAGAAATCCTCGGTGTGAAGCCAAAGCATGTCAGGCAGACCCTAATTACGGTTCCAGAACAACAAGAAAGCCTCTGTAGTATTTATATGAAAGTATTATTTTTGTTCGTCTAAGATCAAGCCTGGTAATTTCTGAACGACAGTACGAAAAAAAAAATTCAGTTTCTCATTGCCGTTGTCAAGTTCCAATGCGACTGTTTTAGAGGACGACACTAAAATTACACGACACTGGAATGAGTTAGAGTTAATGGCTAGCCTGGAAATGAGATGGAACAGAGCCAACAATGGTCTCTAGAAGGTACAAGGCTGGATGTAGATCGTAGAGGGGTAATTGGAGAGAAAGGGAAGGATGGCCGAGAAGGGACGAAGGTAAGAATGGCTGACTGGAAGAAGGAAAGGCTGGTTGAAAGAAGGCGTGGCTACAAGCAGGGCGGGCGGGACAGAAGATGAAGGAAAAATTATTACATGAATGAACCATCGGTGTATATGGAAAGTGGGGAAGGAATGAGAGGAGGTGTGTTGGAGGATTTGTGGACTAGGAAAAAGAAAGGGACCTCTGGGAAGAAGGTAGACTGGGTGTGAGGGAAAAAGTGCATGAGTGTCTGAAGGAAAGGACCAGATTTGAATGACTAATGTAGAATGGCTTATGTTTCTTGGCAGGAGAGGATATAAACAGTAAAGGGCTGGATGTGGAATAGCTACTAAACAGAATCGGATGGCTGGACAAACGAAGATGAAGGATTAAGTGTGTCCAATGAAAAAAAAAAATGGAAGTGTATGGATGTATGGGTAATGGGTGGGTTTGAAAGGATGTGGAAGAAACAACGTGTAGGAAAAATGCATACTGAGAGAAAGGGAGTTGATGCTTGGAGAGAGACTGAATGATGGAGAGCATGACGGATGGAGAGGTACGAAATTGGGAAAGGTATGAAAGAAGGTTTGGGATTTAAGAGAGTAATGAAGGAAGGAAAGAAGGGGTCTGGCCGGGAGCTGAAGGAGAGACTAAGAATGAAGGATGGAGGTTGGTGGGCTGGGTGTTGAAGGGTATATAAACGAGGTGGGTGACGGGGAATATGATGGGTAGAATATAAATTTAAGTCTAGTCGCCACAACACAACCCCTTCCCTCTTGATAGAACTGAAACCTCAACACCTCTGGCTGGACACTACAAATATTTAGAATATTATCTCCTCATCCCATTTTTGTGATATTACACATGCAATAAATAGAAAGACAATAGTCCAAACAATATATAGAATTTGTTTTTAACAATTTCAGTTCTGAAAAATATATATACCGACCCCAACTGTAAAACAAATGTACAGGAGAAAAGGAGAGTAATTCAACACTTACCAACAACTTAGATTCAGCACTTCTGGGGAAACACTGATGTCGATTGGTCACTCTTAGAATCTGAAACACAAATATGAGAAGAGCGGTTTGAGATCGCATAACACAACTAAGGTTGAACAATGGATCATTCCTTCAAAAGGTGTTAGAGTCTCGGGAATAAGCTACCAATATTTAACCTCCAGCTTGAAAGGGAATAAACAAAGAATAATCCTTGGTTCAAATTCATATCCAAATCTCTCCCAAATTATAATAGGTGTATTTGCCTTAATCAACACGACTAAGGAAATTGATCACAACACGCCTTAAATCTATAGTATCAAGTCAAAATCATAATAACAGAATAAATTTCAACACAAGAAATATATACCCACTGTTTCAACAAATCACTCCTTGATACTTCCTCAGTATTGAATTATATATTTTCACATGCATTGCCCTGTATATATTATCTACCAGCTTAAAACATTACATTTTTTTCTTCTCACAGGTTCCGGTCCGTCGAAGCTCACAAGTTGGCGAGAAAAAAACCCCACTGAGATTGAACGAGAATTCCCCGAGCCTTGGCATGCAGTCAGAGTTAATAAATCACACAAGACTCCCAAGAGAAGTGACTTATGACTACAGTTTGTAAGAAGTGAAACCTTGCTCTCAATCAGGGCGTCAGGCTCAAGGCACTCCTGACATACTGGGTCAAACTTTCAACTGGACCTTGTTTGAACACTACCGAACCGGATACCACAGTAAGATACATAATATGGATGAATCACACTGATCATATTTCCCTCACCTCAGTTGGTCAGTGTTTTCTTAGTCAGCATCATCAACCTGTTGCTTCGACATCTGAATTTGTTTACTGTTGACTGCTGGAGTTTGTAAATAAAGGCTACCGGTAATATGTCCAGTGTGATGCTACTTTGTATGAAGGAACCATTAATAGTATCAATGTGTGTGTGAAATACGGAGCAAAAACTTCAAAAACTTTCCTACAGTTAAAAATCCGTCTATACTCACAGTTAGTACTATAGGTGGCTTTGGCCCTCGTTAGGTGGACTTTGTTGCAGTTGTCTCCAGGGTTCCTTTGGTGCCTTACACCTTATATACCACTGAAGCAGAGTCTCCTTCAATGTCCAGAAGGAGATACTTGTTGAAGGCTCTTATCGATCAGACTTAGTTGCAGCCCCTGAAACTCTTCTTTGAGAATTTCTACACTCTTTGATTGCTTGAGGGGAAATGTATCCACTAATGTTTCTGACGGAGGAGAAGACGAAGGAGACCTCGCAGCGCCACCACCACTCCTCGAGGCACTTTGATCCACTCTTGATCATTTTGGGCCGCTTCGCTGGTCGTGGCTCTGTAACAACACAGCACGCGTGAGCAACATTAGCGGTGGAGAAAAATTACGGTACAGCTTTATGAGAAAGAAAATTTGGGGTGGCAAACCTCATGCGACTCTAATATGGTAAGGGTGAATTACTAGACAAATACGCCGCAGTCATGTACAGTGTAGTGGTGTGTGTATGTGTGTGTATGTATGTGTGTATGTAGAGGTGTGTGTATGTATGTATGTATGTGTGTGTATCTGTTGTTCCTTGTCACTCTCGCATGTGCTGATAATACTCTAGGCCCAGGAGTTAATCACGACTACCCAATAATTTCTTGTGTTTCGTTATACAAGTATTATTATAGGGTTATACTGTACAGGAGTGGTTTGTTATGAAATGTTCTGGGCCTTAAAAAAATGTTATAAAAATCCCAAGAACATACAAACCAATCATTAACATACACACACGACCACACTGATTTGCAGGTATGTAAATATATGTATGTATGTATGTATAAATATGGCTAATACTTCCCCTTCCCTCATACATAAAGGTGCGTGCCAGGCTGTGATCAATGTCAAATTTTTCTCCTCATATCAAAATTGCAATGAATATAATTTACACCAAATCCCTGGTATTCTGGCATATATAAATATAAGATATATATTCACGGTAGACATGCACATCTACAGGGAGCGAGGGATATTGCACAGGCGCTGGGTAATGGCGCCTGGCTGAGCTTCTCCGGTAATAACTCTCGCTGATTTACTGTTATGGTACAAACTTAATAATTATAAGCTTTAATTTAAAGCATTAACACGTAAGGAAAAATTAATATAGGTAGGTATGAAAGCACGCAGGGATCCAACCCCAACGCTATTCCTCTATTAACGAATTATTCGGCTAATATACTATTAATTGCAAGACTTTTATATCGGTTACAAATATGAGTTCACTGTTAGACAAACATACAAAAATAGATTTATTATGGATTATCCCTTCTTGGAAAAAATACAGTATTGCATAGTGGTAAGTAACTCGATACAAAGGTAAAATGTTAATGGTAAGTACAGTATATTCATAAGAAATAATATTGATGTTAAGTCCATTCACATAGTTTACTTGGTAGTACAAAATGATTTATGTTCTACAGTAGCTATGTATGTCTTATACCATTGTATACGATTAGAATAGTAGGCTACTCTATAATGGTCATATTAGACCTACGAGAGCAGAATATTTAACGTGTAGTTAATATTAATAATAAACTAAATGTACCAGAAGTATTAATATTCTTAGATGTATTCCTAAGTTTGAGAACGAAAGGCATATATGTATATTGCATCCTAACCCGTCTTCCCTTACATATACAGACATTAAAACACTCATACAACCACATAAACCAAAATTTTTCCACATGTACTAAATGTCCTCCATCAGTACTCATTATAAGTGGCACTAATTAGGCTACACAAGCATTACCTGTATATTTACCTCCCTTGTGAAGGATATAACTCTTGCAGTGGACTGTAAACATTTGCTCTCTATATAGTGATGTAACCTATAGTGTGTTTATCTTGTAATATTACCACATACAACAATCTCTATGTCCAATTAGTGCTGGTATTTTGTTTATTTGATTAATTAAATGTAGAAGATAAAGTGTGCTGTATGTATGACTGTATGTTTTGCTTATATGCTGGACTCGTATGCAGTAGTTTAATGGAGAGGCTTATGTCATAATTTTTCGAAATTCCTGGATGCAGGCAAATTGTGTGCAATGTATGACTGTACTGTGACCACATGTGTATATTGTCACTGTATATCTGTACTGTGACCACATGTGTATATTGTCACTGTATATCTGTACTGTGACCACATGTGTGTATTGTCACTGTATATCTGTGGTGTAGTTGGTATCATGAAAATAATGTTGTAGATGGATTAAGTGAACCTTCTTTAAAGTAATAAATATAGTAATAGTATTTCTTTCACATTAGTAATCCTATATAATAATAATGTTTTACTACTATGTGTTGTGTTGCACGTAAGTTTAATTTAGCAATGTGTACCGGTTTGTTAACTAACCTACATGAACAAAATGTGTTACTTACATGAACTGAACACAATATCTTACATCCATTGTCTACTTATGATGAAAAATCTGAATAATTATCAAGCGATTTATAATTGTATCACAATAAAATGTAGAAATATAATGAGTTTGTCATTCACAACCACATTAAAATAGCTAGAACCAATAAGTTGAAAATTGTTTATGGAATATACAGAAAGCAAAAAACTCACAATGTTCTCCACCAGGATGTAAATATCAGTGTGTTAATATTGATTGATATGTATGACATGAACATTGTGGCTAAAGAATATAATTATATTTTGCATTCAGCTTTACATAGATTTTAAGTCATATAAACATATTAATTTATGCCTACAATTTAGATATTAGAGATCAGAATAATATTAATTTTTTACATCAATGAATGTCGCAATCAACCAACAATCAAGTCTCTCGCATGAATTAATGTACGGTATATTAATTTTATTCAGCATAATATTATATTCTTTTATAAGTATCCCATTTTACACACAAACGAGAAGTCCCATTTCTACAATAAATTCCTCCCCTTCAATAACATACACTAATGTAAACAAATCCACACTTTTTTCCACACCTTCACATTTTCCCTTCAGATACAACCACTCCTCTCTATTAAAATCCAGCATCATGAAAATAAACTCCTTCCTCCAAACACAACTGGATTTCCTTTATACCTTGGAAGCAACACCACCCCTCCACCATTCTTAACCTCCAAAATGGCCACTCGTCTGCCATGTACAGTCGGCAGTATAAGTTCGCTTCATCTCCACCTGCGTATTGTATTAGTTATAGTGATGGTGTAATACCATTTTGATAAAGAGATGACAGATATAGTTCTCATATGGTAAATTACATATGTTGATGGAATAAAAACGGGTTCAGAATGCACATATCTGGTCATATTAGCATTATTAAATACATTAGATTGACGCGAATTTCTGCTGCCAGCTGTACATCCTGACCTCGCTTATCAGCCTAACGCAGTGTGCCCCAAAGGAGCCCAGGGCATGGCTGGGGCAGGAGGAGAACAAAGAAACAATGACAATCTTAACTCGTGGTGATTAGAGGTTGTTAAAAGTGAGGGACGGAGGGTGAGGCAGGGTCAGTCAGTCTGGTGCTGCCTGGGGGCAAGATTGACCTGCCAATCCAAGGACACCTTCAGACATTGGATATAAGCCTCAATCACTACCTACACTTCAGACTCTCAACACCAAACATGATGTATTGAGAAAAAATAACAATATTAATAATAACAACAATAGAATATATTTATATTATCATCATTATAATTCTTATTAAATTCGATATATTTTTTATTACTATCATTATTTTATTAACACTATAGAGTTAACACACCGGATTACCACTAAATTTTGGTACCAGAACTGTACGTTTTCTTTTTTAAATTAATGAAACTTCCACAAAATTTCATGTAAGACGAGTTACAAAGTTTCTGTCCCACGTGTTAATAATAAAATATACTACCATAACTACAAAGTAGACGGTGAGTGGTAAATCATTATATAACCTCTTTAGTTTTGTAAGGGAGGTAACAGCAGAAAAAGTGAATGTACAGTCATAAGATGTTTACTGCAGTGATTTATGAAAGAACGCTGATAATAAATGAGTATCTGCAACAGTATTGGCCAAATGATTATTGTAATAACACACACACACACACACACAGATGGGGGAAGGGAGACATAGACACAACGCGAGAGTTATGATTATCATCGTCACATTGCTGTAGAAAATATGATAATGTTCAAATTATTGTTACACAGTTGCACTACAAATACTGTAAACTAATAACCCTGTTGTTGTAACTGATCATCAACATTGATCACTTGCAATAAATGTTAAGAGATATTTCTGAGTGCTGCAAGCGTCTCCTAAAATATAAACAATACTGCAAGATGAAGAAACGAAAGTAAGGGCTACAAGCAACACTCCTCAAAACACACAACAACTCTAAGCCTGACATGGAATTAGAAAACAAGTAAAACAAGTATATATTGTAAAATTAATCATGTCAAGTGTTGGAAGGAAATTATTATTATACAATATTTCTCCCTTAGCAAATTTCGTGTCACGGGGCTGTGTAAAATATTGAAGGAGGAATGAGTTTGGTTTGCACATGAACAATTCTAATTTGGCAGTCCAAATTTTACTGCAAATTGTAATCACGTGAAGACCCCAGTGTAAATTAATCATACCTTAATGACCTCTAATTTTTCCCCTTAGAATATACTCTATCGAAAAAATATGAGGCAATTATTTCAATCCTGCTGGAGATGTAATTTGCCCTGTTATCTCTGTATATTGCTATAATAATGTGGCATTAGTTACCGGGTTATTGCTAGAATAATTCAGCCCGGTATCGAAGTATATTATCCCGATAACTCACGAGAACATTGCCATTATCACTGGAACGTGTTCTGAGCAAGGCTAGGCTCAAATTCTGACCTGTTTCAATGGTTTTTATATGACAAGAATTATAGTGTAATGTCTAAAAATTGTCTTCGATAATGTTAGTATAATGGATACGTTGTCGAGCGTATTTATATAATATATTTTGACATAATTAGATCTTTACTCAAGTAAAAGCGATGGAAGCTAATAAAAACTACACCGAAACAAAAATACAAGCAGTTAAATGCACTCCTTAACGCTGTTTAAAATATACCTGCTGAAATATTAATGAAAAAGAAATGTTTTCCATGATTACACAATATTATCTACCTGTAAAAAGGCGTCGGTATATGTCCGGTATATTATCGTAAATACCTAATTACCAAAAAAATATCTCCCAAGTCTGAAAACTAAAATATTGTTATTAAATGGGTGTAAAGTGACAGTGTAAATTCATATTAGGACTATATATATACTGTACTGTACTATAACAAAATACAAGAACAATTAAGATAATAGTGAATAATTATAATAAACATGTTGGTAATAAACTACTGGTATGGTAACTACATACTGTATATTGTCTTACTATTATAACAAGAATACTACGGTAGGAAACATACTCTGTAGCAATAAATTAAATACTTTCTATAATAGTTATATGTTATTTGCTGCCCAGAGTAATGTTCATATATAAAAATATATATTTCCATGCTATTATTATTGCCTGGCAAGATAGGTTTGGTTTCTCTAGTACAAAGATTATGTAACACTGTAGGGTTATGGTAACAAAACTACTACATACAGTAATAGGTTACTTGAGATATCGTATTTAACACAGGCCCTTGCTAAATGGGTTCAAGTGAAGATTCCATAGTACTGTATGGCATTATGATCTGGAATTCCTGCATGTGTCAGGGTACACACACATAAGTACAGTATATATTTATCCTCACACTTGCCTTACTTACTTACTTGCCTTATTTAGAATATATACAAGCCTCCAGAGATACTATAGGCTCTTTCCTTGGGTTTTCAAGTGCTCGTGGGGATTTACCAGTTAATATTATCACTAAATAAGTCAGTTTATCCTAAAGAGAAGCCTAACACGTTACACTCCCACGCACCTTACTCTATACTGTGTTGCTGTGACGGCCCGTGACGGCGTGACGTACTAGCAACTACCATTAAATGATTAAGAACAGGCAATATATCATAGGACCGTAATCGATTTGTGTATTTTATGTAATTAGTATCCTTTATTACTATTTATCACTGAATTTTGAATATTATTATGCTATCTAGTATTATACTACAAATTATCGTGTTATATAAAATGCCCATTGGTAATACTGTACATATAAACAATATAGTCTATGATATAAACCATACGTAAGTGCACTCAGTTTACAGTTACCAAATGTTGCTATCCATTTCTTCTTTTTCCCATTATTATCATCATCTTAGGAGTTGTTCTTTCTCTCTGCTTTCTTGAAATTTCTCCACGTCGTGCTTAGATATTATTTAAGCCCCTGACTCGTAACCTGGCGTTCTCAGACTGCCTGCAGGATACCAGAGTTCTGACTTGGGAATATTTATCGTTCACTCCCCTCCATAAAGCTAGATTTCTATGTCTCCAATGCATCAGGCAGGTAGAACTTAAGGCTATAACTACGGTACTCATAATTATGGTAACCCACACTCATACTTCATGGGGGAATTATATCTTTACAGGCGTATCTCATTAAAAACGATCGTTCACGTCAAGAGTAATGGAAACATCCGAAAACGAGTGACAAAATCTGAAGCGTTGTCATCTTGCTCACTGATGCGGGTGTAATTTCAAACAATAAATAAAGGAGCAGAAAAAGTGATCGGACTGGACCTGCTTCAAGGCCAAACCGGGGTGCGGCCAGGCCCTGTCGGAGTTCAACCCTCATCTTCCACAAAATGTCTGGGGGAGAAAATACTGGGAGGTGCGACACTTGGACATTTATAAGGTTGGCAGGGGAAAGTACAGTGCTGGTACAGTAATCTGGAGCAACTGATTCCTCTCAAGGGGAGAGTATACTTTTGGTACAATAAAGTGCCTTGATTCCTCCAAAGTATGCCAGAAAACAGCACCAGATGAACAAAATATAAAGGTGTTCAGTTGCTTTACTGTCCCCTTAAGTATTCCAAGCAACATGACACCATTATCTGAGTTAATCTGGTCCTGTTTCCTGGCATACTCTGGAGGAATCGATACACTCTAATGTACCATAAGTATACTATCCTCTTAATGCCTTCCACCATGGCATTCTGGGCCTCAGGGATTATTGTAACAGGTAATTGTAGTTAGTGTTGGTCACCAGGCTACATGGTATAGGATAGACTCTTTCCATTATCTTACTTTGTCGATTATTACAACAAAATATAATTATTATTGGATGGTACAAGAGGCCTATATCAACTGGAGATTGGGGAAAATTGGAATACATTCATTATTTCATTTCATTATCAGACTTCCTTTCACTGACTAAATTTCTTAGTATATATTACAACATATAGATCAGGGTCGTCACAGTTCATACCAGTAAGACAAATCTGAAATAATTCTTGTGTCTATAATCAAGAATATACGAATTATATTTCATACAACCAACCATAAGTGACTGTTTTTTCTTCCTCCTTCACCAAGTTATAATAATAATAGTATTGTCCATCTGAGACTGTCGTTACAAATATTTTTATCATAAATTTCCTTACTCGTTTTATATAGAATACCTTAGATCCTATTATTATACACGTTTATACCATTTCTTCCGCTCTAACACAGTACCTTCCCATTTCAGAAAATATACTGGGACTGAAGCAAGGAGCGCTCCCTAAAACAAGTGCGCCATTCGAACACATTGTATTGGTAGTGAACAATAATATTTTTTACTTGTGAACGTCAACCAAATTGGATATGTCGCATACCTTCCACTTCTGGTGACACACAAATATTTTCTTAACATTATCGAAGGTAGAATATAAGGGCGCATCCTTTTAGAGAGAGAGAGAGAGAGAGAGAGAGAGAGAGAGAGAGAGAGAGAGAGAGAGAGAGAGAGAGAGAGAGAGAGAGGTGAGGGGGGGAGAGAGAGAATGAAAGTAGAGAGAGAGAGAGAGAAAGAGAAAGAAAGTAGAGAGAGAGAGAGAGCGAGAGAGAAACTTATTATCGAAAAAGTGAAATAGTTGTTTACCAAGACGGGGGTCGGGAGCTCCCCCTAAGAAATCCGCGGAACTACAATGGTTGCCGTAAAGCCTTGACCCCTCCTGGCTACCACCTGCCAACCCTCCACTATTTCCCCACAAAACACAAGATCCCGTACGTCCTGTAACCCAAGAAAACTTTTGCATTTTTACAGGCTTTCCCTCCCGCTCTACTGCCTACACACACACACACACACAAAACACACACACTCTATATCCTTTCTCTTCTCCATGCACTCACTCTCAATCTTTCTCTCTCTCTCTCTCTCTCTCTCTCTCTCTCTCTCTCTCTCTCTTTCTCTCTCTCATACACACACACACAAACACACACACACACACTACTGTATATCCTTTCTCTTCTCAATGCAGTCTCTCTCTCTCTCTCACACACACAAACACACACACACACACACACTACTGTATATCCTTTCTCTTCTCCATGCACTCACTCTCTCACTCTCTCTCTCGCTCTCTCTCTCTCTCTCTCTCTCAAGGGTGGGATTGGAGGTGGGAAGGAGATGTAGGTAGGCGATCTGTTGTGCGTGTGGGAGAGACAGGGAGCTATAAGGATTGCAAAGGTACGGCTCCCACTGCTACTGGCATGGAATGGGTAGTTAAAAAAAGCACTCCTCTCTCTCTCTCTCCTTTCTCTCTCTCTCTCTCTCTCTCTCTCTCTCTCTCTCTCCTCTCTCTCTCTCCTCTCTCTCTCCTCTCTCTCTCTCTCTCTCTCTCTCTCCTGGCATGGAATGGGTAGTTAAAAAAGCACTCCTCTCTCTCTCTCTCCTTTCTCTCTCTCTCCTTTCTCTCTCTCTCCTCTCTCTCTCTCTCTCTCTCTCTCTCTCTCTCTCTCTCTCTCTCTCTCTCTCTCTCCGGACCTCTTTTTCTTCCCCACCATGCACCTTCCCCTCCCAACTTGTTACCGCCTTTCTTGCCTAAGGTATCTCGGTCACTCGTTCACTCATTAATTCGCTCTCAATATTTTCCCAGTCTTTCTTTCCACCATTCTTCTTCTTCTCTGTTCCTCTCCTGCTCGTCAATAATTTCTTTCTATTCACCATCATCAACTTCAACTGTATAACTATCTCTTCCTCGCTCACTCTATATCCACGCTGTATTTTCTTTCTGTGTCTAGTTATTCTCTCTTTCTTTTCCCATCATTCCCCTCCTCCTTCCCACTACAGGCTCCCATCCTATATAGACCGTTCTCCCCTCACATGCAGTCCCTCCTCCCTCGCCCCCTGACCCCCCCAGTTTTCTCCACACCCACACACTCTCCAGCCAGCCAGCCAGCAGCCATCTCTCTCTCTCTCTCTCTCTCTCTCTCTCTCTCTCTCTCTGCACCTCACCACCCTTCCACCTCCAAGAGAAGTATATGTTCGCAGTTGAACCCACATCTGGAGATTAAGCAAGAAACATGCTCTGAACTTGTCTCTTTCCCTCTCACGCCATCTCTCTCTCTCTTTCTTTTTCTCTCCCTTTCTCTCCCTCTCTTATTCCCCCTTTCGTTTTTTTTTTCTATTGCATCTATCTATGTCGCCTTTGTGCTTATCTCTCTCTCTCTCTCTCTCTCTCTCTCTCTCTGTCTGCTTGTCTTTGTCTCCAAGTCCAACTCGTTTTCATCTGGTAATTTTCCCTCCTTACAATTTCCTTCAACCCTCCCATCAAACATTTTCTCTCTCCATTATTACTGCGTACTGCATGCGTCTATCTCTGCCTTTCTTTGTTTTTATCTGTGTGTGTCTTTGTCTCTTACTGTGTACCATGATCCTTTACTGGTTGGTGTCTCCCCCCCCCTCCACCCCTCCCCCCTCCCCCCCTTCTAGTTCCTTCGTTCCACCTCCCCTCAACCCCTTCCTCCTTTTCTGTCGACAGTTTATGCTTTGGAGGAATGGCTTGAATTTCTTGTTTAATATTATCCCCGTGTTTATGTCCAGTGTGCAGAAAAATGTACACATTGCTGCATAAATCCGTACAATGACCGTTTAGCTTTAATTAATTCAGAGCCCGGAACTTCTGCGCAATAAAAAAGATATTATATCAGATAATAAATCGCACGAAACTGCAGCTCTCCGTTTAATTAATACAGTCGAAATGACTCCAGCATTTACACGAGGAATTATTATTTTAATGTCGGACTGGCGCACGTACGGAAATTGGACTTTGCCCCCCTCGCTGTCAGAAAGGAAGCGAAAACCCACACCGCGACCTGTCAGGCTTTTAATATATACAATTAAAACGACGCCCGTGCGAAAAGAACACCCATTGTAATTTAAGCCATAAACACGAGCAGGCGGACACCCCTGGCACCATCCGGGCTCTATCACAGCCAACACCATGAACTGCCTCAGACCCCTGCCCTGCCCTGCCCCCTCCCCCCCCTCCCTCCAACAACCTCTCACTCCCCACCTCTTATACTTCTCACTCGCCCTCGTTCTCAACCTCGACCTCAACCCAACCATCTACCTTTCGTCCTCGTCTTCAATTTCAATCCAATCTTCAGTTTCAAGCTCTTAACACACACACACACACACACACACACACACACACACACACACATTAGCAGATAAATACACTTGCACATTTTCCTCTGATCTCAGGTCATTTTAATTAAGGGATTCGTCCGTCCTCCAATCGGTATTACACGCGTGCTCTATCAGTCCTGAGAACGGAAAATGAAGGAAGGAGCTAGGTTGAAGGAAGGAGGTTGAAGGAAGGAGGTTGAAGGAAGGAGGTTGAAGGTATAATAGGTATCAGATTAATGAACCCTTTGCTCGTAACCTAACCTCATTATGAAGTCTGGATCAGCCGTCACTCATCACGCCCCGGGCCAAACCCTTATTTCTCAAGCCCTCATCTCTTTAACTGATCTCTCGCCCTTATATCTCTTATCTCTCTCGTCCTCATATCTCTTATCTCTCTCGCCCTCATCTCTTATCTGACTCACCCTTATCTCTGCCTCATCTATACCTTGAATATATATAGGTCTTATACCTCTACCTCTCTCTCTCTACCTCTCTCTCTCTACCTCTCTCTCTCTCTCTCTCTCTCTCTCTCTCTCTCTACTCGACCTTAATCCAACCTCTCTCCTCGAAGTTCCACCCTCACCCTAATTCACCCTCGCCCTGCACCATAGCACTCTCCTGTCACTCTTAACTCAGCCTCACTCTAACTCCGCTTTCGCAGCCTGGATCCTACCTAACCCTTGCTACCCAAACGTTCACACCAAATCCTAACCTTCAGTGGACGCCAATCCTAACCTTACTCTTGCTACCCTAACGTAACCTAACCTAACCCTTGCTACCCAAACGTTCAGACCAAATCCTAACCCTTAGTGCCTACCAATCCTAACCTAACCCTTGCTACCCACACGTTCACACCAAATCCTAACCCTCAGTGGACGCCAATCCTAACCTAACCCTTGCTACCCAAACGTTCACACCAAATCCTAACTAATCCTTACACGTATTGAACGCTTAGTGCACACCAAATCCTAATCTATATAAATGTACACCAAATCACATCCTTCACGCTGACTCCTACTATAATCCTTTTATTTCAATACTTGTATGTCTCTTGTGTTCATCCTACTCCTCATTAATTAACTATCCTTTCCTTCATCCTATTATGCACCTATATAGTACCTTTTCTCTTAGTTCTAATTATACAACAACATAATATATCCTGTTTTTCATTTCCTATTCTTCCTTTCATTCCTTAGCCTTCACTACACCCTTATTAAAACCATTCACTATCCTCTTGTCATCCTCCTATCCTTAACCCCCATGGTATCCTCTTATCCTTCTCCCAAACCCTACATCTATCCATTGCTATCCATCCTGCCTTTTTTTTTATATATTCTCCCAACCCTTTTTCCTCACTTCATAATATTCCCTAGTTTCTTTCCCAAACCTTATGTTTTAGCCCTAGCACTATCCCTAGCCCTCTCCCCAGCCCTGGCCCTAACCCCTAACTCTATCTTTTACCCCTATCCCTAACGCTAGCATTATTTCCTATCCCTATCCCTTCACCCTTTTCAGCCCCTTTTTTTACAACCCACTCTTCACTCAGCAACAGTCAAAGTCTTCGGGGTGCCGTACGCCCAGGAAAAATTAATGCCATATTTCCGAGTTGCTACCCCAGGGCGTGGTTTATGGCCTTATTTGCATGGGGAGCGTATGTCATGAGGGTATTGGTGCAAAACAGAAGCAGCAGCAGCAGCACTACGAGCTAGGGGGAGGGAGGGAGGAGAGAGAGAGAGAGAGAGAGAGAGAGAGAGAGAGAGAGAGTGTGTGTGTGTGAGAGAGAGAAAGGGGGCGAATGGAGCTTAGAACAATTGGATTGGAAGGGGGCCCCGCTCCCGAGCTTCATTTCAATAAGCATCCATCAAGGCCTATATTATTGCAATCTCCCACTTCACTGGTTGCCTTACCCGACCATGTAATGAACCCTGTCTCGTCCCGGTTGACACCAATGAATACGGTAGGGGCAACGCAGCCTCAACGAGCCAAGGATATTTCCACCCCTCCCCTTCTCCTCCTTTTCCTTTCCTGAATTTGGGTTATTCACAGCATAGAAACGGTATCTGTGGTGCAAATTGTGAAGGTGGCGAGGAAGGAGGAGTGGAGGGGAAGACAAGTACAAACCACGGTGATAATCTTAAAGTCGACGCTTCCAAGCTCAAGTCAAGTACTGGTCGACCATCCTGGCTATCCGACCTTCCTTCCTTTCCTCCCTCTTTCACAACTACATCCTTTCCTTCTCCTCCTTTTCCTTACTTCCTTTCCTCCCTCCCTCCCTCCTTCACACATACCTCTTCTCCTTCCTATTCCTCCATCCCTCTCTCTCTCTCTCTCTCTCTCTCTCTCTCTCTCTCTCTCTCTCTCTCTCTCTCTCTATCCCTTACAACAACCTCCTCCTCCTTTCCTCTCCTCCCCATCCTTCCTTCCTTCCTTCCCCCTCTCTATCTCTCCCTCCCTCAGAGCCAAAGGGACCTAAACACCCCAGGGTCCCGATGGCAGGAAAGATGAAGGAAAATAACACAATGGAAATTCGATAACTCGGTCGTGCAAGCGGAAAAGATTGAACGGTCAGACACCATTCCCCTTTCCCTTCTCTATACTCGTCCCGTCTCTCCCCCTTCTCGTTCCCTTCCCTCCTAGACCAAGGAGGAGCTTAAAAATGGAGGGAGAGATGAGAGTTTCTGCGTCACTTGCTGGGATAATCAACAGCGAATTGCTCTATCAGATTTCCAAAATGAAAATCAACTTTAGCGTGACGTCGGGAAATTATACAGCATGCCCCGAGGAACACTAAATTGAAGTGAGTGATGAACGCAGCAGTGGTCGTGGCCCCATAAACCTAAGAGTCACTAGAGACGGCCACTACCCAGTCATCCATGTGGGGGTCTGGTCTGAAGGGAGGGAGTATGTGCATGACTTAATTACTAAACTCAATAACCGTAAAGAATTGGACGTAGATAGCGTATAGATCCTCCCGTCATTTAGGTTAATATTAACCATTTAAAGTTTATATATTTAAAGTTAATGTTATCCATTTCAAGTTAATGTTATCCAGTGACAAGTGTAGCAAAAAATGCTTGGTTTTCATACAACAAATCCTGTAACTCCCATCCATTTTTTTTATGAAAATTAATGCTAAGATAACATAAAATAATTCTCCTCTGTCATATGTTAAAAAAGTATTCTACTCTTTTAGTTCAACATACGAACGAAAGAAAACAACGTAAATGTGAATTATAAGAGAAACATTTTTTAACAGTATAGATAGTGCAACGACAGACACACAAATAATTCTGTATGGCAGCATTATCATAAAATAATCACATATAAATTCAAAGTACAAAAATCCAGTATTCTATCCTTCATTATTAGCTACATAGGCCTACTGTACAAAACTCCTGCAACCCAAGCAAATTCATACTTATTCATTGATACACGACAAGTCACCATTTGCAAACACAATCTTCCGTTCTTAATTACAGTACAATCTATACACGACATTCAACCTAAAATTACAGTATCTTCTCTTCATGTATTACAAAAGCTCGCCCAGAAGCATACACAATTCACAAACACATATCCTCCTCACCAAAGTATATACAGTATACAATCTTATTCTCACTCTCGAAAGTAATTAGAGTATTCGTGTCCTCTCTCCCCAAGTAAATACATTATTCGTGTCCTCTCTCCCAAAGTAAATACATTATTCGTGTCCTCTCTCCCAAAGTAAATACATTATTAGTGTCCTCACCCACCAAAATAAAGAGAAAATTCGTGTCCTCTCTCCCTAAAGTAAATAGAGTATATATTCGTGTCCTCTCTCCCCAAAGTAAATATTTCGAGTATGTAAGTCGCATGTACACATAGGGCGGGACCCAAGTCAGACTCCTCACGGGGGCCATATCAGCATTTTATTTCACTGGTCCCCGAGGAAGCAATTAGGCCATATAACGTTACCTTACGGAGTTGCTTAGGTCGGTGGGCCGGTAATATCTCCCGTGAAGCTCCTCCTAAGAATCCTCCCCTCCCTTGGCTCCTGTTTCGGAAATTAATGATGCAAGAGCAGTGATGGACGATTTCAATTTCATGTTCTGTTATGTGCTCTCTCTTTATTTCTCTCTCTCTCTCTCTCTCTCTCCTACTAGCTATACCACATTATCTCTCTCCTGCTAGCTATACCATACTCACTCTCTCTCTCTCTCTCTCTCTCTCTCTCTCTCTCTCTCTCTCTCCTTTATGTGTGGGTGTGACCTTATTTATAGAAAGTTAATATAATTCGTTTATATTGGTTAACTGAATCCGTCTTATAGTTACTTTAGGTATCTATATATATGTTATCCAATGCAATGTTACAATCACATATAATTCAGTGTTTTCGTACATAAGGCACTGCTGTTTTTTACAATAAATAGACTATTCCTAACTATATCTCCATCATCTATACCTATCATCGGTTTTTACTTGTTGCAGAAATTTCAGTTTGACTATCAAGTGAAAATGATTAACTTAAGATTGTACCAGAATTAAAATTATTAAAATATTTCTATCGTACATGTAATTTCATTGGACAATGAAACACACACACACACACACACACACACACACACACAGAAACAGAATAGTAGTGTTGGTGGTGGAGGAGGGGAGATAAAAAATAAGAGAAAAACAAATAAAAGAAAAAAGACACACATACACAGAGGGAGAGAGAGAGAGTGAGAAACAGTAGTAGAATGGTTGGTGTAGGAGGTGAGAACATCTTGGCGTCTCCTCGTACCTGTATTATGTATATTCAATTAGCAAATAGCCAGCCGTAATGGAGGCTTTTATCGCCGTTATAATGCAGCGATGAGGCATTCTCGTTACGCCCGATGTTGCCATAGAGAATATTAAACCATTTGCCTACTCGTTTACTTCCACTCACGCCACGCCGCCTCTTCTCTCTTCTCTTCTCTTCTCTCCTTTCATCTCTTTTCTTTTATCCTTTCTTCTCTTCTCTCCTTTCTTCTCTTCTCTTCTTTCTTCTCTTCTCTTCTCTCATTTCCTTTCTTCTCTTCTTTCTTCTCTTCTCTTCTCTTCTCTCCTTTCTTCTCTTCTCTTCTATCCTTTCTTCTCTTCTCTTTTCTTTCCTTTCTTTCCTGCCACGCCCAACCTTCTTATTTGTTGTCCTGTGTGTGTGTGTGTGTGTGTGTGTGTGTGTGTGATGATCTGGGCCTCGGGAACGGGTATTGAAGCATATGTTTAGCCTTCGAATTAAGAAATAAAATTGTCTCCGAGTTTTACCTTCCCAAATTTTTGCGTTGAAAGTATTGCATTATTTTCTAAAGACTTGTCGGATTATCTTCTTACTAGGTTTTGTCAGCTATTTTTTTTTTTTTTTTTTTCTACACTCATACAAAAAGATCCTTCATTAATTTTGTATCTTATCTTTCTGTCTTACACCTGCCCAACTTTCCACCAGATTCCTGTGTGATTATTCTGTGTTTTTTTTTCGGTCCTGTTTCAGAAATATAATGTGCACTCTTTTCTTCTCGTTACATTATCATAGCGTTTTTTTTTTTTTTTTTTTTTTTGTATATAATGTTCTAGTCATTCGAAATAATTATTATATGTTGTGCTTAGTTTTATCAATATATCTTCTTTTCCTTCATGGTTATATATTTATTTTCTTTGCCGATGTCATTCAAAAAACATCCCTCCATTATTCCGTGACCATAAGTCGAGCGAAATATATCGGGCACCACGTCATAATGCGGATATATGTGTGGGGGGACGCATGTTTGCATCTGGCTTTTCTTGCGATTTATATCCTCAGAATTACCATCGATTTTAATAAAGCCTGCAATTTATTGTTTTCCATGCGGAGAAAAATGGCCACTATATTGCAGATTATGACTTTTCAACTGCTGCAACATGCACTAATGCACCTGTATCCACATTCATTTGCATCAGATGAAACATACTATGGACTGCCACGCACTCGTCCTTGTTCTATATCAAAACTAAAAAAATATCCAAACGTGACCACCTCTGGATTATAGAAATTTCAATCTAAAGATGTAAACATGGTTGAAATGAAACCATTTCTGTTTACATGCAGACAAATGTTCGTATAATAATATAACTTGCTTTACATTAATATTCTTGCATATTCTAATTTTATCGACTATGAATTTTCTGGCAAAAGATACTCATTTCATGTAGATAATTTATTCCTTACGAATAACACGAGTTTGATAATGGATTATATAAAGTTAGGATATTGGCTAATATTTGTAACAAAAAAAGCAGACATAATTCGATTCATCCAAGGATAACTTCCCAAATGTCAATACAGAGACATAAGATTAACGTAAAATGTGTCCCTGACTTTAATATAAAGGGTCTCACTGCCATACATGCAATTCTCGTATATTTATATTGTTCAAATGTACCCGCTTATTGCTGTGAGGTTAAATAAAGAGTAATAATTATGAAGGGATAGTTTTTGGTCCTAATGATTATACAACATCAGCTTCTCAATTTGTTATAATCCCGTTCTCTTGCCGTAGATACGAAAGGACCTTTAATATCTAAGTTTATAAGGCTCATTGGAAATTAAAGCTATCCTGAAAATCTCCCATTGTGACAGCCTTTCTAGCAAGATGTCAACGAAAAACAACTAAACCAAATAAACCAGAAAAACTCACTGCAGCTCCTCATCATTCCACTGATGTCAACAACTTACAGTCACGGAATTATCTTATGCCAACCGCTGGGAAACTTCAGTCAATATTAGCGAAAATTATCCAGAGTGAAATGGGTCAGTTCCCATGAGAAACTATGGAGAAACATGCATGATGCTCATAAGGGTATAGTTATCATAATTATCATCCACGTCACAACCAACACCCAGTCTGTCTCATTTGATTACCAGCTATCTGCTCTCAATTTATTCTCCATTTATGCCGTTATGTATAATTATATCCATGAAAATTAGTTCTTTGCCTCAACTGTTATACGGTTATTATGGAAAGACCTATATACCCTCCTTATATATTTCCCCTTATCCTACGACCCTCATACCTTCTAGAGGCTTGTGTGTATAATAGACATACTAGATTCACTATTTTGACACACAACACCGTTCGAAAGTGTGTGTGTGTGTGTGTGTGTGTGTGTGTGTGTGTGTGTGTGTGTGTGTGTGTGTGTGAGAGAGAGAGAGAAAGTAAGCCTGACTGTGTGTGTGTGTGTTTATTTTTTTTGTATAAGCATTATGCATATAATATCATCGTATTACATGCATGTTACTGTAACGTCATTCAGACCACGTAAGCCTTCAGCACCACAAGACCCAACACTTCTTATACATACCACTGAAAGATTAACAGGCTAGTTTTTGTATACCAAGGATAATAAACACATCAGGCAAGATTATACCATTATTAGGCCGTAATTCACAGCACTGGCGTCGATTTATATGTGTGTAATTAGAGTTTCCCACAGTGATGAATAGCTGGACGAAGTAGAATGAGAAAATGAAGTTAATATTCGTGGTGAAAATATATCGTACAAAAAGTTATATATGATAAATATGTTGAAGGCGAATAATCTGCTTCAGTTTATAGCACACTCTGAAGTCATACTTATTCAGCAGATAAAAATAGCATGATTATGATGTGCTGGGAACGATACTGATAATTAAATCGTAAATGGATGTATAGGACTCTGGGTTAATCTAAAACCTGTGAACGACTTTAGGTTTTGTTGTGGTAGTTTCAGTCGTCTGGTGTTGCTCAGACAGGAGATGAAAAGATTATCAGCAGTCGTCCTTTAAGAGGGATTGCTGCATATTTTATGAAGAGAAATAATTATACTACTCATAGATATAATCAAAGAAATATATAATAGCTATAAAGAATTAGCATAGTGAATAAAGGACAGTTGTTAAATAATGCTGACAATTTAAATAACATTATTAAAAATCAATGATAATGTAAATACGACTTACAAGGGACTAACTAGGCATACCATAATACCCACGATCTAAATGTTACGGTGAAAAAAATATATATACCTTGTGAATACTCTCTCTCTTTCGCCTGGCATTCAGTATCTATTTTTAGACAGTCAGACAAAACATAGAGACAGGGGAGTGTGTTGATCTCACTAACAGGTTAAGCTCAGCCATGGACCGACCCCTCAGTCCATGGATGTCCTCTTCATGACCCCGACGATGGAAGCATAATTTTTGTTACAGAGTGAGAACTTATATATACGTGCCGTCAGAGAAGCCCTCGACGGACCCTGCCTCACCATCCCTCCACACCACCCTCAGTCACTATAATTACACCTGTGTCCATAATCTTGAACAGGGCAATGCAGTACTGGCCAAAATATTACCGAATTTATTCTTGCCAGCATGTATTTTTTTCCCTCTCTCGATGCGGAAGAGATCTAGGGTCTTGTGGTGCCTATAGGCGGTCTGGATTTACACTATATCTTTCATCAGAGTAACAGTAAATCGGTATATTAGAAATCTGTACAACTAGTGGTCTGACAATTGGGCTTCGATCTACATTTATATCAAATACCTTTTATAAACAATTTATCTGAGTTTAAATTTAAGATATAGAATAAAAAATCAAGTAAAAAAGCACTTAATTATCAAGATAAGGGTAGTGCCTCCTATAATAATCTTATCTGAAAATGACCAATGCTTTAGATCTTTAATAATCATCTTTGTCGCCAGGAATATACACCAGGATCCAGCCAGCCAGTCGTCCCCTTAATTAATCAGATACAGACGTACGTATTTGTCTAGATAATCAAAACAAACACTGGAAATACTACCTTATGAAATTAAACACAATAACTAGAATGCCACAACACAAAAGGTTAAATAAATACATGAGGCTAATAATCAAAACTGACACGCTTAATTGTTGTTATGTTCGTGTTTGGGTAATCAACTCAAGAGACTATATATAGCTTATGAATGCACAATTAGGACACCACAAAGAAAAGTTTAATAGATCAAAGTAGTGACAGATGAATTAATTTAGTAAAAGCAGGAGATCAACATATTATATACCTCCATGCAGTATGTGTGTGACCTTTGAAAATTTAATAGTTGAGAGCCTATATATATATTGCACTCATGCCAAAAGGTTAGTGTAATGTTGTGACCTTTTCGTAATAATCTCCCAGTTTCTCTTGTCATAAAACGTTCACTCTTGCATTTTCGTTTACTCTTTATGCTTCTCTAAAATCTTTGTTTTGTATATTATGTATTTTCCTTCTCATTTTTTTTTCATTAATATTTCTCTCAGTGCTGTCCTTTTAATACCGAACACTGCTACATGATTTTGACACTGTCTGTTCTTGCCTGACTCCGATATCTGCATAAGAATGGTTGTGATTACGTTATAGCAAAAACTAAAATGAGACTACAGTAAAATGAGACGTGATTATACAGTAATATTCAAATAGGTAGGATGAGAGCATAATATCCTATCAGAGTAATATTTATACAGAAAGTAAAAACCATAATATCATTGTGGTGATATATTGATTCCCCATTAAGTGCTGAATAAAAGGGATGAAAAATTATTGCATGATACAGTTTCCTAAAGATTCTGTCATCTCAAAATATTTCTTATTTACAACATTCTCTTATTAATTAATACTTCACTTTGAGAATAAAAAAATAATTCTATCAAAGATCACCTGTATCATATATTAATTATATATACGAGATTACCACTTATGATTCAAGAAAATAATTTCTCAATCCTATTCAGACAACCTCGCATCACTTTTTCAGCTACAACTTAGATAATACGGCACAAATTTTGCTTGTGTAATTTGTAAAGGCTTGGCTCCATCTTGTGAGTATTGTGGTCAAAATTAGTTATTGTACAACCTTCCTTACAGGAATAAAATTGATATTGTACAGTAAAAACTATTTAATATATCATATGATAAATATTGCGAATTTTCAATGTAGCGAATAATAATAGTAAGGGTTAAAAATGTATGCATGGTATAATACTGAAGAAAAACTCCATATGTTCCAAATTATTCCTTATTATCTCGGCGTTAACTTTCTCAGCCAAACACTTCAGTGAGTTTAACCATTTTTTGTTTTCAGTGCTCAACTCTCGGTTTTGAAGCCCCATCATGGATCCTAAATTATTGCTTAGATGTCATCCTTTTTGCACATGTATATTCATTGTAAATACAAGTTTCTTATGTTATATATTTTGTTGTCCTCTGATAACCTACACTTTGTTCTCATTAACTATATCCTTAATCAAGCTACAAAACTAGACTCTACGATCATTCATCATAATTCTAAGTCTGTAAATCCTCACTTTAACTGTACAAATTCTACACTGTGTAAGATATTATATGTTTAGATGAGAGGCTGTCAGTCCAGTTATTTTTATTTATTAATTCACTTTATAACCTTCTTCTTCACCTA
The DNA here is from genome assembly GCA_034508575.1 of Petrolisthes manimaculis. Classification (NCBI taxonomy): domain Eukaryota; kingdom Metazoa; phylum Arthropoda; class Malacostraca; order Decapoda; family Porcellanidae; genus Petrolisthes; species Petrolisthes manimaculis. Next base: position 58,743 of record JAWZYT010004074.1, read on the forward strand.
TTATTCAACATGCTATTATTAAAGGCATTTACTGTCACTGTGATGAAAATACCACGACAGTTCACAAGATAAAGACAGTCAAAATACACCATGAACAATTCCACGGACTATAATAATAAAAGATATAGAGAATTATAAAAATAACAAATCGGAATATATTTATAATCCGGAATATACTCGTACAATCAAGGTATTGGAATAAAAACCAAGCAGAGATTAAAATTACGAGATGAATCAACTTAAAGGTCATATTAACTTATTGGTGAATTGGAAGGCTACTGATTCCTCCAAACTATGCCAGGAAACAGACGATATCAATGGTACAGTCGGCCTCAGGAATTCGAATACACCACTGTGACATCAAGGTTTCGTAACAACTATAAAAATTTGTACATTAGTTTTCTTAACTCCAATTTCTTTTAGTAATTTTATTTGCATGGGTAATAAATGAATCAGTTAGCAGAACAAATAATCATTATAGTATATTATATTAGAGTATATTATAGTATATTATAGTATATAGTATAGTATATTACAGTATATTATAGTATATGCTCTGTGTACGAATACCTGAGGCCGATTGTACAGTTAGCAGCACTTATAACTGGTACATGGGATGAGGAATGACAACGCTGACTGTACTGTACCTGTTATAAGTGCTGGCAATTGTACATGTATAAGGGATCAGTTTCGTGGAATACTTATAAGAGGAATCAAAACACCTTCCAACTCACCAACAAGATAATCTCACCTTAATTAATTCGAGATCATCAAGGTAATCAAGGCTAAACGAGACAATCAAAACTAATCAGAACAATAAGTAAATAACTATCATTACAACTAGACTTATTATTATTATTATTATTATTATTATTAATATTAATAGACAGACCACCATGAAAACAACAGCAAGAACCAGAACAAACAAATTATAATATTAGCTACAACCATCACAACACAAATAAAAATAATAATAATAATAATAATAATAATAATAATAATAATAATAATAATAATAATAATAATAATAATAATAATAATAATAATAATAATAATAATAATAATAATAATAATAATAACAATAATAATAACAATAACAATAACAATAACAATAACAATAACAATAATAATAACAATAACAATAACAATAACAATAATAATAATAATAATAATAATACAAACCCGTTAATAAAATCACACTTATTTAAACTAAAATATTAAACTAAGGACGAATAAAGAAATATAAAAAATCCAGCATAGGTAGAACAATGAAAACAGTAATTAAACAGTAAAAGTAAAAGTACCATCACAACAATAATTTACCCAAGAAAACTCATGAATAAAAAACAACAAACAACCAAACAAACAACCAACCAACCACACAGTATATATATCAGGACAAAAAATGATAATAGCTAGATTACTAAAATAAAAACCCAAGAAACTCTAAGCATAAATCAGGACAAACAATAAAAAAATAAAATAAATAGACTACTAAGAAAATAAAAAACTCTAAATAAGTAAGTAAGTAAGTAAGTAAGCAAGTAAGCAAGCAAGCAAGCAAGCAAGCAAGTTAGCTAACAAGCAAGCAAGTAAGTAAGTAAGTAAGTAAATAAATAAGTAAGCAAGCATTCAAGCAAGCGAGTAAATAAACAAGTAAAAATCCTCCCCCCTCCCATCACTGAGGTTACCGCCCGCCTTGCTTGGACAAATCTTTTCTCTCACCACGCCAATATTTACATCTTGTTTGTTCCGTCCCAGGGAAGTGGAGGAGCGTAACTATCGGAGAATATATAGATTATCTTTCTGACTTTCTTACGGTGGGAAGGAGAAAATGGGAAAGGGAGGGTGAGAGCAGCTAGGGAGGAATAGGAGTGATTGGTCGGGGTGAAAGAGAGAGAGAGAGAGAGAGAGAGAGAGAGAGAGAGAGAGCAGCAGGAAGCCTCACAAGAGCAGGTCACCTACAAGACAGAGAGGGAGGGAGCGAAACGGGTTCACAAAGGTTATGGGAACAAAAGGTGCCTGACTAACACTTCACCACCCCACACACACACACACACACACTCACACTTCACCACCTTACACACACACACACACACACACACACACACACTGTCTTCGCTAAATCCTGTATAGTATGACAAAAGAGGACGGATAGACAGGGACAGATAGATACCCAAAGGAAAACAGATACATACAGACAAACAAACAAACAAAGAGACAAAACACGGTGCTGAGATACACACATAACCAAATCATCCATCATCCTCAATTAAAAAACTGATACCAATATGCGAAAAGATAACTGACCTATAGAATATTGAAATAAAAGGAATAAGCAAGCATATAAAAAAGAAATATAAACGTTTACCGATAATTTAACAGCAGAAAAAAAAATCGACAGCATACAGAGAGAGAGAGAGGGAGAGACAGAGATAGAGAGATAGATAGAGAGAGAGATAGAGAGAGAGAGAGAGAGGGAGAGAGAGAGAGGGGGGATAGAGAGATAGATAGAGAGAGAGGGGATAGAGAGGGATAGAGAGAGAGAGAAAGATAGAAAGACAGAGATAGAAAGACAGAGACAGAGAGACAGAGAGACAGAGAGACAGATAGAGATAGAGATAGATAGAGAGAGACGGGTAGGCATGGCGAGGGTCAGACATAGAGGAGCCATTGCATGATATCAGTAACAGAGGACAGAGACAAGCAAACAGACGGACCACCATCACATCGATCACCACCACCACCACCCAGACATGACACACACGCGCACACTACACACACAGACACAGACACACACCCTCGCACATACTACATACACTCGCACATACTACAAACACAGACACATACACTCGCACATACTACATACACAGACACAGACACAGACACATACACTCGCACATACTACACACAGACACATACCCTTGCACATACTACATACACACAGACACATACACTCGCACATACAACATACACACAGACACATACATTCGCACATACTACACACACACAGATACAGACACACACACGCACATACATAACCACATATACGTATGCATATACACATACTGTACACGTATACTTACACACACCCAGACATGAAACACACGCTCACACTACACACACACACACATACATAACCACATATGAATATATACGTATATATATAAACATACTGTACATGTATACTTACACACACACAAACACACATATAGGGATATACGGTATATAATCAATTCTACCAAAGTGTAAGTCATATAAATGGAGTAATTCTTTTTTGGTACATTGGAGTGCCTTGATTCCTCCAAAGTATGCCAGAAAACAGGACCATATGAACAAAAATAATGGTGTTTTGTTGCGTGGAATAGCTTGGAAGAATCAAATGCTCCAGATTTACCAACAACAAATTATTCCTCGCTTAAATGTTGATGAAGGTCAAACCAACCATAGTCCTCATGCACGTTTGTCACCTACAGCACATGTTTGTTTGTTTGTCTGTATGTCTGTTTGTTTGTGCCTCGGCCTGCCCTTCCATCAGGTGCCTATAGGCCTTATGCTCGTCAATGATGGTGGTGGTGATGGTGATGGTGGTGGTGATGGTGGTGGTGGTAGTGGTGGGTGTTTGTTATGGTGGTTGCGGTGGGTCGTCGGTCGTGTCCCTCCATTATCATAACCAAAACACTCCATTCCACTTAGTCAAGGATGATGGTCACCAGATCCGTCCACGGTTACCCTTCTCACTTTAATCCATCCCATTTTCTCTCTTCAGTTTCCTCTTAGTTCCAGGGTTAGCCGCTAGATGGTGGGACAGTCGAATAGGGGGGTGGGTGGGGGGGAGGAATGGGGGTAGACGAGGTTTGGGGGTACTTCACTTTATGGAGGGGGAGAGGAGTGAGGGGTAAACGCCCCCCATCCACCCACTTTAAAGGGGCCAGGGTCATTTACATATGTGTGACCCGCATTGAAAGCTGCAGTGATATGTGTCCTTCCAGTGAGAGGCTATGGGGGGGGGGGGGGGGGTCTCTCTTTCTCTTCTCAATCTCCCATTTCTCTCACTCCCGTCCTACAGCCTCTCTTCTCTCCCTCCTCTCCACTGGACATCCTTTCCTCTATATATGTCTTTCCTAACTTTCCCCATCTCCCTTAGTCTTTACCTCTGCAATTATCTCTCTTTTTCCTTTTCACCTCTACCTTTTTATCTCTTTATTCATCTAACCCCAACTTTCCTCTTCTTTTATTTCTTTAGTTATTCTCTACCTGAAAATAATAGCGTTATGTCTCAAGTGCATCATGTCTCACTCGCTTCCAATCCCTCTTCCCTGTCTCCGTTCTATCACTCCTCCCTCCTCTTTCTCTCCTCTTCTCCCTTCACCTACTTCATATTATTACACGTCCACCACCAACACCTCCTTCCTTCTCTCCTTCCCTCCCTCCCTCCCTCTTCTCTTCTCTTCTCTTCTCTTCCCTCTCCACTCCTCACATCTTTCCTCCACGGGTGTCATCAATGCCTAGGGTACGACCTCAACCCTTCAATCTCACTCTTCCACTCTACCTCATCACCCTCCAGTTTCTCCCTCCTTTCCTCCCTCCCCCTTTTCCTCTTCCCTTCTAACCAAATATATTTTCTCTCTCCTATCTTCCTTTCCTTTTCCTTCCTCACCAGGCTCCAAATTCTCTCTCTTTTCTCCCTCCACCCCCATTCTTTCCTCATCTTTCGTCTCCATACCCAATCCATCCCAAAAAGTTCCCCTCCCTCCCATCATTCCTCCTCCTCATCATCATCTCCCAAAATACTCGGTTCTATTACCCTCTCCCCTCACCTTCCACCCCCACCCTCCCCATACATACATACCCCAGTTGATCTCTCTCCCTTCATTCCTCCGCATCCAAACAACTCCGTCCCATCACTTTCTCCTCTAAGCCTAGCTCCCTCCCACTCCAATTCATCTCCCACTTCAAACCGTGTGTTGTCGGGTGTGTTAAGTGGCGTTGTGGGTCCATAGGTCGCCATCACGCCAGGAGAGAGAGAGAGAGAGAGAGAGAGAGAGAGAGAGAGAGAGAGAGAGAGAGAGAGATATGGTGATGGTGTGAAGTGTCAGTAGGTGAAGCAACTTGCATGAGTCACTAGACATTTTAAACCCATGCATGCTATATTTTTTTTCTCTTTTTTCAAGCCTTCTTCTCTCTATTTGTCTCTTTTTTCTCTCTAAATATACATCTATATATATTTATCTACCTGTTTATATCACTCTTTATCAAACACTTTCCTTCCATTTTAATCCTCTTCACTCTCATAACCACCAACCTTCCTCTCCTTCAAAATCAATCCTTTTTTTCCTTCAAATCACCTCTCCAAATCCCTCACTCTCTATAATGTTTTCTCCCAATTTCTCTCTACACTTCCTGCACCCATTTCCCTCAACCTCTCCCACCCATTTCTCTCTACTTCTACCCATTTCTCTCTACCTCCCTCTCACATTCACTTTTCCTTTCTCTCCCCTTTTCCCTCCATCCATCGCTCCCATTTCTCTCTACCTCTCATTTCCCTCTATCTCTCGCTCCCATTTCTCTCTACCTCTCGCTCCCATTTCACACCCGGTTCCCTGCATGTCAAGTTAGTGAGGCTGGAGGTCCATAGTTCACCATGACTGCCAAAGACACACCACCCCGAGAGAAGGATGGTGATGGCCGAGTGTCAGTCAGTATACAGTAGGTGAAGCTACTCCCAGGCTTCACTCACTGTAAACCTGCATGTGCCTCCTCTGCTTGCCAGGCAGGTGTGTGCTAGATTTGGTGCTTGTCAAGGCAATGGTGTGTGTGTTTGTGTGTGTGTATCCGTATGTGTGTGTATGTATAAATATATATAGAGAGGTAACATTGTATAATTATGAAAGTGGTGTGTATGTGTGTGTGTGTGTAGCAGAATGGTGTGTGTATGTGTATCCGTATGTGAGTAAGTATATATATATAGAGAGAGGTAACAGTGCTCAAGAGAATGGTGTGTATGTGCGTGTGTGTGTGTGTGTATACAGAGGTAGCATTGTGTATGAGAAGGGTGTGTGTGTGTGTGTGTCCACGTGTGCATGGTTGGTTGTGAGGAGCGGCGTGTGTCTTGTAAGTGTCAAGAGTATTAATGTGTATTTATGTGTTGCATCACAATGTGTGTTTGTGTGTGCACCCCTCAGTCAAGTCTTAGTTGACAATATAATCTTTCTCCTTATAATAAAATAATATGCAAGTATGCAAAAAAGAGAGAGAGAGAGAGAGAGAGAGAGAGAGAGAGAGAGAGAGAGAATGCGGACTTTAGTGAATTATTTTGTAGTATAAAAGTAAGATATTTTAAAGAATTATTTGATTTAAAGGAAAATTAGATAAGCAAGCAAACAAGCAAACAAACAACTAATCAAACAATCAAACAACCAAGCAAACAAACAAAGAAACAAACAACCAAGCAAGCAACAAACAAACAAACAAACAAACATAGCAAGCATCTTATAGGGGTCGTCTCATACATAGGAGGGTGGGGCTGTAGGGAGAGGTTGGGGGAGGGGGGAGGAGGGGGCGGGTAGGGGTGAAGAGAGAGGGAGAGGGGGGGGGTATAGGAAGAGAGGCAGGCCAGGTGTCATTTGCATGCAACATGGCCCCAG
>JAWZYT010004075.1:2500-70673 GCA_034508575.1 Petrolisthes manimaculis
CTCTGTATTTCTATCAATCTATCTATCAATTATAAAATATATTAGTTACCCTTATTACTATCAACATTAATACTAAATATTTTTGCTGTGAGCTTAGGAGTTTCTATATTATTATCCCATATCAAAACTCAAGTGCATATAATATTTACCGAAGACGTAATATGTAACACTTAACCCTCTTCTTTATAAGGTAATTACGTTCGAGTATAGAATTCTCTCATATACAGTCGCGGTCAAAAATAATCATCCATATAGGAATAACTCACGTAAAATGTTGACTGCTTCCCTCTGTTTCTTAGCTGATAAACTTTCCAATAAATAGATTAAGTACCATCTTTTAATTTACTATAAACAGCTACGCACTACTTAAATTAATAACATCATAATTATATGAACGTGAAAATATTAGACGGTAAATTGTTTGAGATACCCATATGTGGATGATTATTATTGACCACCACTGTACTGTACACTCCCAATCTAAAATATGTATCCAGGCTTGCTTCGAATAGCCTCATGGAGTATTTAGCGAGTTCAAGCAAATATCAAACAGGATATAAAGCGTGTAATTGGTTCACTAGTATATATGTTATGGGAGGAATTTGATGTTGGTTAAATCTGGAGCAAATATATCTTCCAAACTACAGTATTCCAGGCAACAGAACACCATTATTTTGGTTCATCTGGTCCTGTTTCCTGGCACACTTTGGAGGAATCAAGGCACTCCAATGTACCAAAATTACCCTCTAAAAATGATTCGAAACTTCAAAACAAGACCTGGATACATATTTTGGATTGCGAGTGTACACACATTAAGTCCAGTGTGTTTCTGTGTATGTAAGATAGCCACTGCATGTATATATATACGAATGATCACACACTCTCATATACCTCGTGTCGCCAACATATACATAAAGTTTGAGGAGCAAATATCTAGTTTACCTGCCAAGTATTATATCGGTACGGTCTATTGGGGTCACCTTGTCCTTCCTTCTTTTGCTACCCGCCTGCCTGCCTGCCTGCCTGCCTGCTTTACTTTACTTGTCTTTGCCTTGCCTGCCTACTTCACTCAGCCCCTCGGCCACACTGCCTCTCTCTGCTTGCTGCCTAACACTGTCTATACCTCTAGAATACCATGCAGGGAAAAGGTAGTGTAGGTGAAGGGGATGGTCTGAGGTGCATGAGGTGGAGACTGTGAGGAGGTTACAGTGGAAATTACACTAAAACACTCACACACTCACACATAGGACACTTAATTAAACAACAACAGAACTACTGGTCCTCATAAGTCTGTTTGATTACGCTATTCCAATTAACTTGTCTATCATGGAGAGGAGAATGTAAGAATGTGGAAAGTACATTTTTTTTTTTTGGGGGGGGGGAGGGGAATAGGGGATGAAGAGGAGAGAAGTAATATGGGAGGAGTATTTTCCTTTTTTGGAGGGTGGGTGTGTGTGTGTGTGTGAAGGGGGAGAGAGAAGTGATATGGTAGGAGTGGATATCGCTTTTTTGGAGGGGTGGGGGTGAAGGGGAGAGAGAAGTTATGTGGTAGGATTTTTTTTTTTTTTTTTTTTTTTTTTTTTGAGGGGGGTGGGCGATGGGAGGAAAAGGAGATATGGTGGGAGTTGAATTAAGGGGGGGGGTGGGAATAGGGGGACAGGCTTGGTGGGGGGTTTGGGGGGTGCAGGAGTAGAGGGACAGGCTTGGGGTTTTGGGGAGGATTAAGGGGATGCGGGAATAGGGGGACAGGCTTTCTACCCACCCCAAGCCTGTCCCCCTATTCCCGCACCCCCCCAGTCCACCCCCAAGCCTGTCCCCTATACCCCACACCCCCTTAAGCACAGTGAAGGGGTAGGAAGCGAGGAAGTGCAAGGATGAGGGATACAGGATACAGGAAAAGATTAGGGATAATTGGAAAAAGTAGGGGATTGGGATGGATTGTGTTTGGGGGAGAAGGGGAAGGATGAAGGACACAGGGAGAGAGGAAAGGATTAGGGATTGAGGGACACGGATATTTAGAAAAAGTAGGATTGTGGAGAGAGAGAGAGAGAGAGAGAGAGAGGTGCAGAGTAAAATTTATCATGTATTCTAACTGTTCTTAATCCTACATTAGCCTAACAGTATACACTATAACCTATAACTATATACTGTATGTATGAACTAATGCGTGCTTTGTATTGCAGGTGTTGATAGAAACAGCGGACGGGGTACAGGAGTTGGAGATTGTGTCCAGCAAAGAGAAGCATGGGAGTTTTCGTAAGGCTGTACCTGCCTTACCTATACCCCTCGCTGTCCTCTGTCTTATTCTTAACATCATCCCTGGTCTAGGTGGGTATATGCTTGTTGTTGGTGGTGGTTGTGGTGGTGTTGTTGTTGTTGTCTGTGGTGGTGGTGATAATAAATGGTGGTTGTAGTTGTAGTAATGGTAATAACAGTCTCCTTATTTATCCTATACACATGAACGTTTGTATAGGGTCTATGTGATGGTGGGTAATAATAATAATGATGGTAGTAGTTGTGGTGGAAATGGTGGTAGTCGTGGTTAGTAATAATGGTAGTAGTTGTAGTAGTAATGGTAGTAACAGTCTCCTTATTTATTTACCCTACATACAGGAATGTTTGTATTGGGTCTGTGTGTATATGTGGCTACCCAACCGAGTACGAGAGTAAAGGAGCCGGTGTGGTAGTAATAATAATAGTAATAATAATAATAGTAATAATAGTAGTAATAATAGTAGTAGTTGCAGTTATAGTCTCTTATTTACCCTATACAGGAACGTTTGTATCGGGTCTGTGTGTATTATGTGGCTATCCAACCGAGTACGAGAGTAAAGGAGCTGGTGTACGTTGGAACATATTGGCTGCTTTACTCCAGCTGATCCTGGCACCTATCTTAGTGGGACTCATCTGGTCAATGCAGAGGGGCGTCTTACTAATCCAGGAGTCACGTGAGTATACAGCAGGTTCATTCATCAAATTAATTTTACTTATCATTCAATTATTATTATTATTATTATTATTATCAATGTATATTAAAAATTTCAACCTTTCCAAACTTTCAAAAACGCTCATTTTTTCAATCATTTTTTTCAATTTTAACGATTCCAAGATAAAATGTTTCATCTTCACTATTCCTCAGAGATACAAGAGACCTTTATATTTGGCAGAGATAAGTATTAACAGATGTGGGTGGGTGGGTGGGTGGTAGGAAAGATGTGGGTAGGTAGGTAGTAGGTGGGTAGTCGGTGGGTGGGTGGGTAGGTAGGTAAGATGTGTGTGGTAGGTAGCGGCGGCGGCGGCGGGGCAGCGGCGGCTGCGGCGGCGGGGCAGCGGCGGCTGCGGCGGCGGGGGGGGGGCAGCTGCGGTGGGAGCGGCGGCGGCGGGGCGGCGGCGGCGGCGGCGGGGCGGCGGCGGCGGCGGTGACGACGAATAAAAAAAATAAAATAATAATGATTATAAAAAAAGTTAATTATTACAAAAAAATAATAAAAAAAATTATTAAAAAAAAAATATATTATTAAAAAAACAATTAAAAAAACTAATTATTAAAAAACGGCGGTGGCGACGGCGGGGCGGCGGCGGCGGGCGACGACGAATAAAAATAAAAATAAAAAAAAATAATAAAAAAAAAAGTTAATTACAAAAAAAAAATATAAAAAAAAATATTAAAAAAACTAATTATTAAACTACGACGGTAGCGTCGGCGGGGGAGGCCGGTGGGGCGGCGAGGGCTGGGCGGTGGCGGTGGTGGTGGCGACGACGACGAAACAAAATTATTTAATAAAAAAATAATAATAATAAAAAAGTTAATTATCACCCCAAAAAATAATTAAAAAATATATATATATTATTATTAAAAAATTAAAAATAAAATAAAATAATAAACGACGGCGGCGGCGACGGGCAGCGACGACGAATAATAATAATAAAAAAATAATAATAATAATAAAAGAGTTAATTAAAAAAAAAAAAAATATATATATATAATTAAAAATAAAAATAATAAAACTAATTATTAAAAAACGACGGTAGCGGCGGTGGCGGCGACGGCGGGGGGGTGGCGGCGGCGGCAGCGGGGCGGCGGGGGCGACGACGAATAAAAAAAAAATAATAAAATAAAATGCAATAATAATAATAAAAAGATAATTTTTACAAAAAAAATAATTAATAAAATAAAAATATTAAAAAAATATATATAAAAAAAAACAATTAAAAATACTAATTATTAAAAAATGGCGGCGGGACGGCAGCGGCGGGGGAAGCGGGGCGGCGGCGGCGACGACGCATAAATATAAAAAAATAAAAGTAAAAAAAAGTAAAAAAAAAAAAAAAAAAAGTAAAAAAAAAAAAAAAAACTAATTATTAAAAAACGACGGTAGCGGTGGCGGCGTCGGCGGGGGCAGCGGTGCGGCGGCAGGGCGGCGACGACGAATAAAAAATAATAATAAAAAAACATATATTAAAAAAACTAATTATTAAAAATCGGCGGCGGCGGCGGCGGCGGGGGTGCGGCAGCGGTGGGGTTGTGGCGGCGGCGGGGAGGCGGCGGCGGCGACGACAATAAAAAAAATAATAATAAAAAAAAAAAAAAAAATAATAATAATAAAAAAGTTAATTAAAAAAAAAAATATTAAAAAAAAATATATTATTAAAAATAAAAATAATAAAACTAATTATTAAAAAACGACGGTAGCGGCGGCGGCGGTGCGGCGGCGGCGACGACGAATAAAAATAAAAAATAAAAATAAAATGCAATAATAATATTTATATAAAAAGATAATTATACAAAAAAAATAATTAATAAAAAAAAATATTAAAAAAAAATATATTATTAAAAAAACAATTAAAAATACTAATTATTAAAAAATGGCGACGGCGGCGGCGGCGGCAGGGGGGCGGCGGCGGCTGGGTGGCGGGACGGCAGCGGCGGGGCAGCGTGGGCGGTGGCGGCGGGGGCGGCGGCGGCGACGACGAATAAAAAAAATAAAATAAATGCAATAATAATAATAAAATAATTATTAAAAAAAAAAAAAAAAAAAAATGTATTATTAAAATTATTAATTATTAAAAAACGGCGGCGGCGGGGCGGGCAACGGTGGGGCGGTGGCGGCGGCGGCGGCGACGACGACGAATAAAAATAAATAAATAAAAATAATAATGAAAAAGTTAATTATTAGAAAAAAAAATTAATAAAAAAAAAATATATATATATATATATTATAAAAAACAATTAAAAAAACTATTATTAAAAAACGGCGGCGGTGGGGTGGCGGCGGCAGGGTGGCGGCGGCGGCGACGACGAATAAAAAAAATAAAATAAAAATAAAATAATTAAAAAAAAGTTAAAAAAACAAAACAAAAAAAAAACTAATTATTAAAAAACGACGGTAGCGGTGGTTGCGTCGGCGGGGCAGCGGTGCGGCGGCGGCGGGGGGGTGGCGGCGGCGGGGCGGTGGCGGGGCGGCGGCAGGGCGTCGGCGTCGGTGGCGACGACGAATAAAAAAATAATAAAAATAATAATTAAAAAAAATATATTATTAAAAAAACTAATTTGTAAAAAATGGCGGCGGCGGCGGCGGGGCGGCGACGGCGACGACAAATAAAAAAAAATAATAAAAATAAATAAATAAAGAATAATAATAATAATAATAAAAAAAGTTAATTATTAAAAAAATAATAATAAAAAAAAAATAAAGAATAATAATAATAATAATAAAAAAAGTTAATTATTAAAAAAAAAAAAAAAAAAAAATAATTACTAATAAATATATTATTAAAAAACAATTAAAAAAACAAATTATTAAAAAACGGCGGCGGTGGGGTGGCGGTGGCGGTGTCGGGGCGGCGGCGGCGACGACGAATAAAAAAAAAAAAAAAAAAAAAAAATAATTAAAGAAAAGTTAAAAAAAAAAAAAAAAAAAACTAATTATTAAAAAACGACGGTAGCGGTGGTTGCGTCGGCGGGGCAGCGGTGCGGCGGCGGCGGGGGGGTGGCGGCGGCGGGGCGGCGACGGGGCGGCGGCAGGGCGTCGGCGTCGGTGGCGACGACGAATAAAAAAAAATAATAAAAATAATAATAAAAAAAAAATATTATTAAAAAAACTAATTTGTAAAAAACGGCGGCGGCGGCGGCGGGGCGGCGACGGCGATGACAAATAAAAAAAAATAATAAAAATAAATAAATAAAGAATAATAATAATAATAATAAAAAAAGTTAATTATTAAAAAAATAATAATAAAAAAAAATAAAGAATAATAATAATAATAATAAAAAAAGTTAATTATTAAAAAAAAATAATAAAAAAAATAATTAATAATAAATATATTATTAAAAAACAATTAAAAAAACAAATTATTAAAAAACGGCGGCGGTGGGGTGGCGGTGGCGGTGGCGGGGCGGCGGCGGGGCAGCGGCGACGGCGGGGCGGCGGCGGCGACGACGAACAAAAAACAAAAAATAAAATAAAATAATTAAAAAAAAAAGTTAGTTACAAAAAAAAATTATAAAAAAAAATATATAAAAAAAACAATTAAAAAAACTAATTATTAAAAAACGATGGTAGCGGCGGCGGCGGGCGGCGGGGCGGCGACGACGACGAAACAAAATTAAAAAAAAAAAAAAAAAAAAAAAAAAGTTAATTATAACCAAAAAAAATTATTAAAAAAAAAAAAAAAAAAAAAAAAAAAAAATATATATATATATATATATATATATATATATATTATTATTAAAAAAAAACTAATTATTAATAAACGACGGCGGCGGCGGGGCGGCGGCGACGACGACGAAAAATAAATAAAATAATAATAATAATAATATCATAATAATAAAAACGTTAATTACAAAAAAAAAAAAAAAGTATATTAATTTAAAAAACAACAACTCATTATTAAAAAACGACGGTAGCGGCGGCGGCGGCGACGACGACGAATAAAAAAAATAAAAATAATAATAATAATAATAATAATAATAAAAAAAGAGAATTATTACAAAAAAAAATAATTAATAAAAAAAAATATTAAAAAAATATATATTAAAAAAACAATTAAAAAAACTAATTATTAAAAAACGGCGGCGGCGGGGCGGCAGCGGTGGCGTCGACGAATAAAAAAATAAAATAAAAATAAATAAATAAAAAATAATAATAAAAAAGTTAATTATTAGAAAAAAAATTAAAATAAAATATAATAATTAAAAAAATATATATTATTAAAAAAAACGATTAAAAAAACTAATTATTAAAAAACGACGGGGGAAGCGGCGAGCGAAGAAAGTGGCGAGAGGGGGGCCGAGTGCAGTGAGGTGCGAGTGGAGCGAGCAGCGCCGCAGGCAAAAGCACCCACGGCGTAGCCGTGGTGGGCGAAACCCAGTGCTTGTTATTATTATTATTACTAGCTGCTCCGCCGCTAGCCCCTGCGGAGGGCTGGCGGCCTACGGCCGCCCTTCGGGCGGTGGATGCTATATGGAAGGAGCTTATTTGTTTCTTGGCATAGACAGGAGTAATCAGGCAGAAGCCTCCAATTTTCATACACGATCAAAGAGTTCTAAATAAACAAAGGATATAATAATACAACACTGATATGTAGCAAATGCAAACTGCACTACCACCACTACTACATCAACCACTACCACCACCACTACTACTACATCAACCACTACCACCACTACTACAATCACCACCACTACTACCACCACCAACACCACCACTACATCAACCACTACCACCTCCACTACTACCACCATCACCTATTCCCGCACCCCCAACCCCCCCACCCCAAGCCTTGCCTTACCTAGTGTGTGTGTGTGTTTGTGTGTGTGTGTGTGTGTGTACGGTAGGGATGTGTGGTGTTTGTATTTATGTGTATGTGTGTGTATGGGGCATGCTTAGGGTGTGTGACGGTAGGGGACAGGCTTTTTACCCCCCCCCCCAGCCTGTCCCCTATTCCAGCACCCCGCAAACCCCCCCACCCCAAGCCTGTCCCTTATTCCCGCATATATAGTCTATCTCTCTCACTTACAGTCTCTCTCTCTCTCTCTCTCTCCTCTCTCTCTCTCTCTCTCTCTCTCTCTCACAGTCTCTCTCTCTATCTCTCTCTCACAGTCTAGCTATCTATCTATCTCTACCTCTCACACACACTATATCTATTTTTTCACTCTTTCTCCCCCCCCCCCCCCCCCCCCACACACACACACTATCTCTCTCACACACAAATATAACCAAACCCAGTATTACCTCTCTCGCTCTCACACACACACACCCTCTCTCTCTCTCTCTGAAATTAAAAATAGAGATAGAGAGAGAGAGAGCCTGTGAGGGAGAGAGAGAGAGAGCATGTGAGAGAGAGCATGTGTGTGTGTGTGTGAGAGAGAGAGAGAGAGAGAGAGAGAGAGAGAGAGAGAGAGGAGAGAGAGAGAGAGAGAGAGAGAGAGAGAAAGCTTGTGCGTGGTCACTAATCCAGGGGTTCGGATCCCCCTCAAAACTAACATTTTTTGAAAAACATGAAAAACATTTTTTTTTTAGGTCCAAAACACTCCCCAAGTATTAGCGATCACACACATGTAAAAATTTTCACTCTAGGACGAAGGATCTTGGCCTGCATAGAGGACACACTCACAGAGACACACACAGAATTTCGGCTTTATGTATATAGATTATTATTATTATTATTATCACGTCATGACTGCGTTAAGTGGGAGCGGGAATCCGCCCAAAGCGCCGCAGGCCGCCAGCCCTCCGCAGGAGCTAGCGGCTCTTAGCCGCCCGAAGGGCGGCGGAGCCAGCTAGTGTAGTATAAATACAATTAAATGTAGTCTATTACTAACGTGTTTATCACTGACATTGTTACCAGAACTCCGTAACTAGAGTCTAGGAGGTAGTGTCTCGAAATTTGGCGACTTCTGTGGTGGTAACGAACGCGGTAGTAGACTAATTATTTAGTCTGTGTTATAGGGGCTCAGAGTAACGCGTTATGTAACTGATATTACCATTTTATCTTTCAGTTAATAAGAAGATAGAAGAACGGGAGAATCAAACAGCTGAGACTGCGTAGAAGCTCAGTAACCACACACTCCAATGTTGAAGAAGGAGGTAAAGGAGAGGAGAGGAGAGGCAAGATGGTGAAGGAGAGGAGAGAAGAGGAGGTGAGGGAAGGAGAGGAGAGATATGGTGAAGGAAAAGAGAGGAGAGGTGGTAAAGGAAGGAGAGGAGAGGAGAGGAGAGGAAGGAAAGGAAAGGAGAGATGGTGAAGGAAGGAAAGGAAAGGAGTGGAGAGGAGAGATGGTGAAGGAAGGAAAGTAGAGGAGAGAAAGGAAAGGAGAGATGGTGAAGGAAGGAAAGTAGAGGAGAGAAAGGAAAGGAGAGATGGTGAAGGAAGGAAAGTAGAGGAGAGAAAGGAAAGGAGAGATGGAGAAGGAAGGAAAGTAGAGGAGAGAAAGGAAAGGAGAGATGGTGAAGGAAAGGAAAGGAGTGGAGAGGAGAGAAAGGAAAGGAGAGGAGAGGAGAGATGGTGAAGGAAGGAAAGGTAAGGAGTGGAGAGGAGAGAAAGGAGAGGAGAGGAGAGAAAGGAGAGGAGAGGAGAGATGGTGAAGGAAGGAAAGGAGAGGAAGAAGGAGAGGAGGTGGAGGAAGTGGCCTATTTTTCAAGTTTTTTTATGTATACCTTTAGAGAAAAAGCCCTAACACTCTGGGGAACTTTGCCACTAAAGGCCATAATATTAGGTTATATAAATTAATACTGATGTTTGATAAATAAAGTCGTGTAATAATAAATCTAAAAATAAAGAGGAAAAACATTGGCATTAATATTAAAAAAAGAATATTTTTAAAGTTCATTTTCTTCTTCCTTTCCCCTTCAACAATGTCTCCTCTCCTCCTCCACCACTCTCTCTACCTTGACTATTTTAATAACGTGTTCTTCATAACAATTAACACAGTGAAAGTGCCTAGGAGGTGAACTATATATAAATAACAATTAATGATGATACAGCGATGACAGAGAGGACAATAGTTAGGGGATGGTATACTTTTGGTACATTATATATATCTATAGAGCCACTCGATTCCTACAAAATTTACCATTAAACAGGAACAGCATAGATTAATAAACAAACATAGTGGTGGTCTGTTGCCTGGAATAGTTTGGAGGAATCATTTGTTCCAGATTTACCATCACTGTACTTCCCCTTTTAATTAAAGACCCCCGTGATGTAATAAGAAATTTGGAGGTTAGCGAGTCCTTCAAACATTGCCAAGAAACACACACATGCACCTACATTAAAAGAGCTTGTTTCGTGGCATAGTCAGGAGGAATCAGAAGCCACCAGCAAGTCTTATAATACACGATCATCACAGGGTCCCTTTTATTACAGAAAACGCCACATTCCCTTGTACCCACCCAACCCAACCCCTCTAACCAGGTAAACATTCATTCGTCATCATAGAAAACTCGTAGCCTTCTGGAGAGACTTGTCTAGATAGATTTATCCAGGTTTGTAGAGCTTTATAATAATGATATAAATAGATGGTTGCTTAGTATTTGTTAATTAGTGTGAGTATTAGTATTTTCCACTGGAGAATATGACTAACATTGCAACTCGATCGTCACAAACAAACACATTTCCTTTATTAATTCATGTACTGTAAAATAAGAGACGGAACAATTAATGACCTTAGAAAATATGATAATGTTTGCCTTTTCAAAGAATAATCATCTCATCCACATATTAGTATTATAATTTTTGTGTAAGTTATGAAGTGGACCTGACCTGTTGTATGTCTTTACAACAATGAGCTTTTCAAATCAAATAAAGACACAAAACTCGAGTCTGTGTGGATTGTAAGTCAGCTTCGAACACGTTTGAGAATTTTCCTCCAACACGCATCAGACATGGGATGATTTAAGTGGAAAATCATGTGTTGCTAAATCTGGAGCAACTGAATCCTCCAAACTATACTAAGCAACAGAACACCATTATATTTTGTTCATCTGGTCCTGTTTCCTGGCATACATTGGAGGAATCAAGGCACTCCAATGTAACAAAAATGAATTACCCCCTTAAGAAATATGATTTATGAGACATATTTCTAGGATGTACAGTTGGCTCCACTCCTGCGTTTCTTCCCTGTCGTTGCCAATGTTGGGCCAGTCAGAAATTCGAATCCCGATTCACAAGTTAAAATATTTGAAACAAACATATCTTTCACTCTAAGGATATGAATGTTTCGAATTTTTAAATTTTTGGATCGGGAGAAACGCGGGAGTGGAGCCAACTGTATGTCTGGGGGGCAAGTGTATCTGCTGAAAAAAAAAAAAAAAAAAAACTCGTTCGATATGCATGGTCTTGAAATCAACTATATTAATAATTTTGCTAAAATTTACATCAATTTCCCCTGTATTTTCATGTTAAGGGAAAACACTGCCTCAACTTCAATTCTCTTAAACAGAATCACGTCTAATAAATGTTTGCTTCTTTTTAAGGGGTTAGTTAATGAGTAGTTCTGAAATATCTGGAGCAACTGTTTTCCCCGAACTAGTTCAGGCAACAGTCCACCTATATTTTTTATGAATCTGGGCCAATATCTATTTGGCATACTCTGGAGAAATTAAGGTGCAGGAAATGTGATGACATTAGTTAGTGGGGGAAAGTTTTCACGTAACACAATAAAACTATATCCTGTGCTCTTCGTGGTACCTGAATCGTAACATACAGTACGCAAGAAAAGTTAAGGTCATGGCCCATAAACAAATGTCACCAAGATTTGCTATTCATGTAATAGTAACGTAATAATACAAATAACATTTATCCTCGTAAATTAGTAGCCTGTAGTGTTTCCTTTACGCTCTTTGTACCTTTGCATCCATCTAGAAACACTCATGGCCAGATGCTGGAGAAGTGGAGGTGGAAATCTATATATCTATATGAAGAGACTCTGTTTGTCTGTCAGGCTATACAAATTGTCATGTGACCACCTACAGCGCCAGGAATTCACACATGGAAAGTGGACGTACACGAGGGGGGACAAAGGACATTTTTGTCACAAAAAACACCCCACTAATTACTTAATTACACATACTTCACTTCCGTGCGTAGCACGGTCTAGTGTATCCTAAACTTGGCAAATGGCAGACTCTAGCTTGGGTAGTGATGATGTGTCCATGTCTCTTAGCCTCGTTTAAAGTTTAAAGTTTTCTTTATTCAAAGTAATTATCGAGGCAATGTCTTCATTCTTTGTTACCCTTTTAGGCATTGTTTGAAAATGTGAGATAATGAACTGTCATTGAAAATCCATGCGTAAAAACATCTATACATAAAATGCAGTTAATGCACTCCTCCCTTAAATCAAGGCCACTAGGCTTACTAAACTTAAACATTTCATTTGTCAACTAGGCTTACTCGAGTGGTAAGAGATGCCAGTTGTCGCTGGATAATGAATATTTTAAATTTCTCCACAGAATGAACTAATGAATCGATTTAAAAGAAGCCTGCACAGACCCGATATTACACAGACGCCCAACCTTAACTTTTCGAGCATACTGTTGTCCTATAATACTTTGCATTGGTTCATTGACACTCTTATAGCCTAGTTTGGTTGGTCTTGGTAGAAAAAATATAATAATAATAATAATAATAATAATAATATATGCTTAACTTACACTCATCAATAATAACAGCAGTGATCACAAATATATCTTACGATCTAAGTACAGTACTTAAAAGCTTGATTTTGAATGTGTAATTTCTGATATTAAGGCAAATACACCAATTTATGAAGCCTTTGACCTCGCCCAGCAAACATTTACTACATTATCTTCCTGTAACATACCAGTCAAGCACGATTTATAGTGAACTGGTGTGTGTGTGTGTGTGTATGAGAGAAATTCATGCTATTTTCTACGAGCATGTGTGAGTGTGTGTATGTGATTTATGCTGTTTTCTACGAGCATGTGTGAGTGTGTGTATGTGATTCATGCTGTCTTTAACAAGTGTGTGTGAGATTCATGTCATTTTTAACTAGTGTGTGTGTGATTCATGGAGTCATGCTATCTATATTAAGTGTGTGTGTGTGTGTGTGTGTGTGTGTGTGTGTGTGTGTGTGATTCATGCTATTTTTAATAAGGGTAAAAGGTGTCATCACACTACAAAACAAATAATCTAAAACTTGTATATCGTATTTAAAAGTGCAAACAAAATCAATATCTTCAAGTTGGAAGGTAAAAACAATATTATCCCATGTGGCATCTCTCTCTCTCTCTCTCTCTCTCTCTCTCTCTCTCTCTCTCTCTCTCTCTCTCTCTCAGACGTATCCTAGTCATTTTTAGTTGATCTTCGTCGTTGTCTGTGTGTAAATATTTTTATGTTTGGATGTGTTCTGTATGGCATAATATTCAGGAACTTGTAAGAAGAAATATTTCAGTCCTGTTGTCACTAATATAAAAATGAATCTAAACAGTAACTAACACAATGAATAACTAACTTTACACTATTTCACTTTTTGTCGTTATAAAACAGGGAAAGATTCTACAAAGTATAACAATAAAAATTTCAAAAAAATATGATTGACGTCGAATTAATTTCAAGAATTATATAAAAAAATAAGGTTGAAATATAACCTTACAAGATCCCACCTATAATTTTATGCCATACACTCAACATTTCCAAACCCCTAATCATTAATTAATATTATTATTTTATATTATTTTGTAATCTGAATCAATCATGTTATTTTTATGTATCGTAAGATCCGATTTACTCAATAGTTTGATAAGGTTGGTTTATTATATGTTAATTAAGGGGTGTTGGAATAGGGGACAGACTTGGGGTTTTTTTGGGGGGTGGAGGGACAGGCTTGGGGGGGTTTGGGGAGGTTAGGGGGGTGCGGGAATAGGCTACAAGCTTTCTACCCACCCCAAGCCTGTCCCCCTATTCCCGCACCCTCCAGTCCCCCCTCAAGCCTGTCCCCTATTCCCACACACCCTTAAGGGAATACCATAGTACTGAGTTGATAAATATGAAGCAACTGATTTCTCCAAACCAATCCAAGCAACAGGACACCACATTTTTGGTCAACCTTGTCTTGTTTCCTGGTACACTTTGGAGAAATCAAGGGGCTCCAATGTACAAAGTATACTCTCCCTTTAAAGTGTCATTCTAAGTCAATTTAGCTCTAGTCATTACTGAATTCAATACTATACTAGTCCAATACTCTTATTTAATTCATGTTTTAAAGGGACAGTATACAGTGTTGGTAATTATGGAGCAACTGATTCCTCCAAACTATTCCAACCAACATGTCCCCATTATTTTTGGTGATATGATCCTGAATCGTGGCATACTCTGGAGGAATCAAATGGTTCTAATGTTTCAAGGATGCCTCGAGACCTATACGAGATGTTATAGCCTTACATGTATTAAATTGGATTACGACTGACTTCCTTGGATAATATTAATCAACAATGTCTCTATGGTATTATTCTGGCATACGACCCTCACAGTTAGAGGTACTACACTCGTGATACATAATTTCTGACCAGAGTGTGAGGAGCAGAAAGCTTCGAATCGCCTGGTATTGTTCATTTCCCCCCACCCAGTACACCTACAGAGGCCGAGTTCGAATGCAGGGTATATGTGTGTGTTTATAGTGCCTGCCGTTCGTCTCTGGTCAGGGATTACGTATCACGAGTGTACTGTACTGTATCATAGCACTAATAAGTATTCAGGTATGCTTCGAATACACAGAAACAGTAAATAAATGCACAATAAGATCTACATTGGAATTATTTCGTTGGAGAATTGGACTGTTCAGAGCATCAACCCAAAAAGGTGTATACTTATTAGTGCTGGTGACTGTACGTGTATTTGTATGGTGACTGGATTTTATACTTTTTAGATGTGTCGCTGTTTTATCGTGTAGGAATGTTTTTAAAATAACTATAATGAACTTTGTATTGTATTTCTCTTATACCCTTTATTTAAGTACTCTGTATTATCCTGTTACTACAAATGTGCTCTGATATTAAAAGGCTATCAGCACAAAAAAATATAAAGCGTTTTTATATGCACTGTGTTTCTTTAACCATTAAAAAAAAAATCATGGTAAATACAGTACTCATCTGAACAATGAATAATCTTGGATAGTAAATGTAAACCTTATAAAAAAAATGAATACGGTATATAAAAAGTTAAAGAAAAAAAAAAACATGGTAATTCATTCTGATTCTTTCTGTAACATCATTTTTCAAAAAAGTTAAAAGGTTAGTAGACTTTTGGTACATTGGAATGCCTTGATTCTTCCAAAATATGCCACGAAACGGAACCAAATTAACAAAAATAATGGTGATCTGTTATTTGGAATAATTTCAAGGTATTTGTTGTTTCAAATTTACCAACACTGCACTACCACCAGTTTTAAGGGGGGGGGGGGGCGGGGAGTAGGGGACAGGCTTGGGATGGGACTGGGGGGGGGGGGGGCGGGTAAAGGGGGACAGGCTTGGGATGGGTAGAAAGTCTGTCCCCTATTCCCAAACACCACTAACACCCCCCAAGCCTGTTCTCCTACTCCTGCACCCTACACACACCCCTAATCCCCCCCCCCAGCCTGTCCCCCTATTCCCGCACCCCCTTCCAAGACACGAGACTCAGCACAGGAAGGAGGCTATATAGGAAACACTGAATGACATCAAACCATTAACTTTCCCACCCTTCCTTTTCAGTAGTAAACATGTTGTGGGGGGGAAGAGGGGAATGGAGAGAATTTTTTTTCACTTTTTGACTATCTTTCATATACACGCTCTTTTTCATCATTGCTTATTTTCGTGTACAGTCACGGTCAAAAGTCCTGCATGAGGTGAATGAAAGTGAACCGTGAGAGTAAATTTTAGGAACCAATTTTTACAATACTCAACATCCATATATATATAAAATATATATGTCTGTTTAGCCGCTATGCACGGCTAAGAGGTACAGTTAACAATGAATGATACAAGATATACCGGTACATACATCACGTGGACCCTAAAGCCTCACTAACAAAAGGCCAAATCCATGAGACAGGATAAGCATCATAAACTGTTCACCGGTATATATTGTCTATAGTGACGTATGGTACACCTGTGTTTCCCCGAGTGACGTCAAAGAAGGAATGGCTCTCAACGTATTGCTAAAGTTAACGCTAGCCAGGAAGTGAAATCTACTGGGGTCGGTGAAAGAGAGGGTGAAGGTGGAGGGAGGAAGATTGGCGAAGAAGATGGAAAGAGAAAGATTGGGGGAGAGTAGAGTGGGGTGGATTGAGAGGAAGATTGGGGGAGAAGGTGGAGTAAGAGGGTGAAGATGGATGGAAAGTGGAGTTGTATGTGGCACAATATTACGTTTACGTTTCGTATATATAACAATATTACGTTTATGTGGCATATACGACACAAAATGACGTTCATGTGACACTACATGACGTTTATGTGACACTAAAGACGTATGTGAAACTAGATGACGTATATGTGACACTAAATGACATACGAGACCTAAAAATGAGTTTACACTTTTTATTGTAAACGATAAAATAAATCAATGACGTCAGTATACCAACATTCATTCACTGCTTCCTTGAGAGAGAGAGAGAGAGAGAGAGAGAGAGAGAGAGAGAGAGAGAGGAACAGCGTCACTCCCATTCCTACTCTGCTAAACTTTTACATCCACTGTTTACTGTAGTGACGCTCTCCCCCACCCCTCCCTCTCTCTCTCTCTCTTCCTTTCACCTCTCTCCCTCATTTTTTCTTCTACTCTACTCTACTCTACTCTACTCTCTCTCTGTCTGTATATCATTCAGAGAGATAGAGGTTTATGAAGAAAGAAGTACCAACAGAAAGAGGGGCCGAATGAAATAGGAAGAACGGTGAACTCAAGGAAGAGGATGCAACCTTATTGGATGATGGAAATGTGGGTGTAGTAGGGAGCTTCCTGGCCTTATATAAAGAGGCGGGATGCGTCAGGCTTACCCATTGTTCTTTTGAAAACTGGAGCGAGAGGTTGTGTTGTCCCTTGCTACAGGACTATATTGTACTATCATAATCATACTGCAGACCTTTTGTAAAAGATTCTACAGTAATTATCTGGAAACCTTCGCCATGTCCGTCCCCGAACTCATAGTAAAGTTACGCCGCTTCACTGTTCCCGATCTCCCAAGACGGAGGAACCACGAAAACATCAAACTAAGGAGAGAGAGAAGTTCCAGCTTAGGGCTGACGGCTGAAGTGCCTGGTGTTGTGGGGAAACAGATGAGTGCAGGGGATTTGGGCCGAAATTACCAACTGAACCAAGATCTCTGCCATCTGAAACGATCTCTCCAACAAATAGACCAGATACAACACGATCACCGGCTGGAACGAGGTCATAATTTTGACAATACTCAACAAGTGGACGGGAGACAACATCATCCAAGCAACAGAGGGAGTGTAGCCCTGACCGTCTCCCCTTACGAACTGGTGACTCTACTAAGACGGAAGGCGAAGGACACATCAGTGGAGAGTCTGGATAGTTGGTGTCATCAGTGGAGACAAGACAACCACTCCTTTCCAACACTTTCCTCTCGTCCTTCAGACCAAAGACGATGCACCATAGCACTCCCATTGCCGTGGGAACAAGGTGGTCACATCTCATCGTCGTCATCATCGTCAGCATCCTCGCCTACAGATTCCTCAGTCTCCTTCTTCAAGTCTGGATTTAGAGGAAGCACACGATGGAACAGCTTTAGGGCAAAGTCTCTGTTTTCCCTCGCCTGCTTAAGGGAACGGGTAAGAGAAATGTTGGAAAAAGACGTGCAGGTGGGACAAAGCAAGAAGAACAACAAGTGTTGCCAACGGATCTTAAGGCCACCCACACGCTACTGTTACAGAAGGGGAATATCAGGACTTCCTATCCAGTGTGCTCCAGATTCCATACATCTGTTGTAACTTCCTTTCCGAGCCCCAGGAGAGATAAAGCCATAGAGGGTTTCAGTAGCTATGGTCAGATGCGGTACTTTTAAAACATATTAGAGTTCACACTTGTCAGTATGTCTGCATTACTGACCTCGCCAAAATGTTTCAGGCTCATATTTATTTTCGAAACTGTTGACGTTTCCCTCATTAATATATGAATAAATCTACACACAATGTATATTGTTTCTTTTATGAGAGAGAGAGAGAGAGAGAGAGAGAGAGAGAGAGAGAGAGAGAGAGAGAGAGAGAGAGAACCAATAATTGATACAGTATGAAATTTGACACCACTGTCGCCGGAGAAATTCCCTAATAAGAGTCCAACTCCTAGGCTATACGCTCAGCATACTGTATTTTGTAACGATTATAATCTTTCCTACTCAAATGGTCAACCAGTGACTGATATGCTCCTTCAAATACAATGTATCTAGGCTCCTCAAACATAATTTTTGTTGCTTTTTGCCTTTAGTCCTCACTTTTCTCAACATATAAAAAATTGCACAGAAAATAAACTACTGTACAGTCACGGGCACTAAAAAGTATCCATGTGTGCTTCGAATACCTAGACTGTAAAAAAATAAATGCACAATAAGATCTCCATTGAAATTACCTTGTTGGTGGTGAATTAGACTGATCAAAGCTTCAACTAAAACTGTATACTTATTAGTCGCCTACTCGTGACTGTACCTCTTTCGAGTTGTAAACTACATTTGTGTAAACATTCAGTGTAATATTCACCTAATCAATATTAGGTGTACTCATGCGACTATAGCGTTTACGAAGCACCTAAAAAATATATTCAAAATATGTAAGAGAGAATACTAACCTGTGCCAAATAAGGCGAGGATCACAACTGAACAAAGCCTGGGATTTGTCACTTCTTCAGATCATAGAAGGTGATATTATCTCCTAGACTCCTATGGGCATATTATGCCCGAACCATTCCTTAATATGTGCTGAACCAACACATATAACTGCAGTGTCTGAAATAAATATTGTCGTGATTACTATAACAATTCTACAATGGAAATTATATCCTCTTTTCCACTGCTATATAGGTGTGATTGAAACTGTTTTCTATGAACTGTGTACAGTAAACCCACATTATCCTCCGGGTTTTAGTGTGTAATGTACAGAGGGTTTATTGCTCAAAAATATATTACAAACAGTTTAATACACATCCATAACAAGTGGAAAACGAGTCAATACTGTATCCATGACAGTGGAAAACGAATGATTATTGTATCTAATACAACAGTGGAAACAAATAATTACTTTACATGCACTTAGTCTAATTTTTATAACAATAGTAAAGACATAGCATGATTTTAGCATCATTTCTTATATAGTTTCAAGTTATAGGTCCAGCAGAGGGCCGCTCATGGGCAGCATAATATGCGGGGGTTGTGCGGGGGATTTAGGGATCCAGGTCAGGATTAAGAAGGGGATTAGGATGAGGGTGGATTGGGTCAAGTACTGCGGGTTGAGGATTAGGATTGGGGAGGTAATGATTGGTGATCCTATTTCTAAACGTGTCAAGAGTGGGGCTATTAATTAACTACATGAGATGGGAGATGATTCCATTCTTGGATGCTGCAGGGAAAGAATGAGTGCCTAAATATATCAGTGCTTGTCTGGTATGTATGGTATTTTGAAAGTTTAAGTTGTGGCTGCCTCTAGTGGACCGTATACTTGTAGGGTGTAGATATGTGTATGTCTATGTCAACTACCTTGTTTGTGATTTTGTATATCATCTGTTGTCTGTTTATTTGTCTTCGTGTTGCCAATAAGTACAGTTCTCATAGTTATAAGCTTTATAAAAAATGAGCCTCCATGGCCCATAATATTTATTCACAGTCATACAAAGAATTAAAATATTAGATAAATAATTGTTTTAAAATGTTTAGACCTGACCTAACCTGGCCTGGCCTGACCTAACCTAATTAATTCCGGGTTTAGGCATCTAAACCTTAAATTAAATGTGTTATTAATAATACACTTGCAATGGAAATGGAATATGGAAAACAGTAACGTTAGTTGGAATATAAATTATAACGTATGATAAATGAAGGTACAAAATATTGATACCCCATTGTGGCAACCTGTAAATATTATCAAAACATATTTCTTAATTAAAAGTAAACCACCCCCATCCCCATGGCCTATAACTCATTAAATGTCCGCCCGACCAACTGAATATATTATAATCCGGAATATTCCTGCGATTAGCACATCAAAACTCACTCTTTACATTTGTACACATTACATTCTACTTTATAAAGAAGTTAATTAAAGTAGCATATCCTTACCTCGTGTAGTTATGCGTTAATTTGCTAATATCCTTGACTTCAGCTTCTTCCTCCACGTCTACACCACCAGCGTGGGCTGCGTGGCAAACTGCCTGGCAAATTGGTTTAATTTGGTTATGTTGTTGATGGGAAATATTGACTTTACAACGGCACCTTATAAACTTATATATATATTTTTTTATCTTAATCTATTTCCCTTTTTACTTTACAATTTTCTATTCCCAAAAATGCTTATTACAATTTTTAATCTTTATTTAGCACCTCATACACCAATATATATATTTGTTTTTATCTTGATCTTGTGGGTTTTTGCTATTATTTCTGCTAGAGAAATAATGCTCTTTCAGTCGGGCCCTTCTATATAATTTGAGACCAACTAAATATGGCGACTATTTCCCTTTTTTTATTTTTTTTTTACAATTTTCTATTTCCAAAAGTGCCTGTTACAATTTCAATGGTGCACGTTTCATAATAACATCTTAAAGTACAGACGTACGATGTATCAGTAATTATCGCGGGGAAGATTTTACAAAATACATCTAACTCGGCCATCACTCCGTTCCCCCACTTCCATATTAAATCCGCTGGCGTTCACACGCAACCCTTCAGTCCCGGGGTAACTAACTGAATATATATATATATATATATATAATTTCTCCTATAGCGTATACAGTACGTGTGTGTTTGTGTTAATGGTGATAAAATTGCATTAACTGCCTTCTAAGTACAGTATATAAACACATTTGGGTATTTATTGAAAAAAGAGTTAGCCCCACTGGGCTAAAAACACAGGGTTTATGTTATATTACAAAATTGTTGTCATGAATTGCTGTTATGAATGACATTATTTCCTTTGTACATTTTGTAGTAGTAAAATAGTAGACCTTAAAGCACTGCTGGTACGGTACAACAATTGATTATGATGTGAAATACAGGCAGTTGATGATGCATGTTCTTATACTGATCAGCCATCTATTGTTACTTTCATCTTGTCTGACCTCCCGGCTAGGAATTGTAGGTATGACACCTGTGCAATACAAATTTCATTCACTGAGAACTCATTGGATATGCATATAAATGTAAAATATAGAATTGCTTCAACATTTTATCTGAATTGTTATAATTACAGAGAACAATCACACCTGTTTTAAGTCTCTTAGGTACAACTCTGTAGACAAGCTCACAATATTCACATGAATAATTCTATGTTAACTTTTAAGGTGATTTTTGTTTCTGTTCCACAATGAGCCCTTAATGACCATGAAAATGATGATAACCTTCTACACTGACTTAATTAAATGGTTCAATTAAAGGAGGGAAGAAAACACAACATAACACAATAGGCATATAATAAGAAATTTGAGATTCACTTGTATTAAGAAACAGGTTTTATGTAATTATTTACATATTCTGTATTAAAATACTTCCTAAGATGTGAGTTAAGTTCCTTTGTAAGAAAAATTGCATTATACTGTACTGTACTTAACTACTAGGAACATATCAGTACATGTTGCAATATAAGGAATAAAATACACAGCTTAAAGAACACTTAGAATCTATGGTATGAAAGACATTTGTGCCAAATTTATTTTCCAAAAAGGAGGAACATATAAAAACATCCAACATGAGAGAAATATATGAAGAGGTACCAATCTGTTAGTGAGAAAAAGTAGTAGTAAGAATAAAAATAACTTATTACAAATACTGTTGTAAGGTACTGAACTAATGTGTAGTACCTAAAACAATGAAAAAAAAGCTTGTTGCTCTCCATTATATGCGCAAATTATTGCATAAATATTGCTCTGGCATTCTTGTATCACAGGAAGCTTGCCACCACCAACAGTTTTGTAAAATGCAGATTTGTATATGTGTGTGTTTGTTTGGATGTGTGTTTATAAGTATTAACTTCCACAGTGGTATTTCCAACAATGTTACTGAACAAAATTAATAATTTTAGTTTACTTTTCTTTAAGATATAATTATAATACATGATAACAGTTATAGATCATATAACTAAAATAATAAAATTCAAGACCAGAAATACAACCTGGCTATAAAGTATCAATCAATTATTACCAGTACTGTACATAACAATATTAGTTTTCAAATAGTAGGCCTATCTCCACCACATCAGAAATAAATCCCTGTCTGAAAAACATATTCTAATTTTGTGTCATCATCAAAACAAGAAGTTATATTGTATCTGTTTGATACAGTATATTATCTGAACATTACATATTCCAGTCTTATTACAAGAGGAAAGTGTAATGCTTTTCATGTTTATTAATAACCATAAAATATAATTAGCCTTTCTTTAGATGCTCATTTTTAAAAACTATTTGCTACAGTACATCCCAATGTTTTAAGGGGTTAGTGCAGTGTTGGTATATCTGGAACAATTAATTCCTTCAAACTATTCCATGCAACTGACTACCATTATTTTTGTGTATCTGCTCCTGTTTCTTGGCATACTTTGGAGAAATCAAGATGCTCTAATGTAACCAAA
Organism: Petrolisthes manimaculis; assembly: GCA_034508575.1. Taxonomy (NCBI): domain Eukaryota; kingdom Metazoa; phylum Arthropoda; class Malacostraca; order Decapoda; family Porcellanidae; genus Petrolisthes; species Petrolisthes manimaculis. The sequence continues at coordinate 25,282 of JAWZYT010004075.1, forward strand.
GTGTATTAGCCCCTTAAGAATACCACCATGAACCATCCTAATACTGTACTGTATATCATAAACAAAAGAAAGTTTTCAGTGTAATACAATATAATTATCACTCATCAACTTAAAACCTAAGAATGGAATTATCATTATCTTTTTGTTTAAAGTTAAATAAAGTATATAAATTACCTCAAGGCATCATTCTCATAATTTAACTTGTATGAGATGTACTGGTCATTCAACTATATTTCACCTTATGAGTTTCTTAATGGTGGAATAATTACTGTACTCAGAACATTCCCTAAATGTACAAAGTTTCATTCACTTTGCGAAGGAAGCACACACATACCCTTTAAATCAAACAATAACATGTACAGGGTATAAACACAATCTAGATTTCTGATATTTTGGATACGTGCAGTACACATTGTCTACACCTTTTGGAAATTAATGTACAAGTCTATTCAGTCTATATTAACCTGTATACACTGTACTGTAATGTGTAAATATTACAGTGTTTATGTTGATGTTTTTATCTGGTGATAAATGTACGTGTAATAATAATAATAATAATGATAATGTATTTATCAATGTTCTCTGCTAATTAAAGTAGGCATATACCATCTCTATAATAATTTCTTCATGGATGTTCATTTCCTAGTGACTCATACCATGATGCTGTCTGTGTCAACTGATATGTGGGTCAAAAACACTTCAATTAATAATAATGCCATGGATGCTACAGTACTGCACTTTTCTTCACAAGAATTCAGGATCTTTCAATTCATTCAAAGTTTGGGATAGCAAAAGATATACAGTATAATTATTATTACTGTACAAATCCTACTCAGAACAAAGAATATGACAGTGTCCATCTCGTGTATCAAGGTGCAAGAAGTGTGTAGAATATAAACTTTTCTTGGTACAAACAGAGCAGCAGGCACATGTCTCGGGAAGAAGCTTCAGTATTACCCACATTATTTATCACACCATGGGAGCAAGTCCAACACTGATCTTCTTGATCCTGGTGTGTATATTTATGGTATTACTGTACTTTGTTTGTCCTCATTTAAAAAAGTCTGTATGAGTAGACAGATCCCTGCTGGTTTACTACACAGCTGACCGACCACTTCTGGAAACTCACTGTGTAAAGTACAAATATCTTCACCTTTCATACTGAGAACTGATATCAGCATAATACTGGAATGTCCAAAACTTTGGTAAAATTATACTGCACGTAATAAATGCTCACTGATATCTTCAAATCAGAGGAATGACTATCTGATATTTATCATCTAGAAAACCAAGCAGTATAAAAACAACCAATGTCCGTAGGTTAAAATCACAGATCATAGTTTTAAATATCCTAAAAATAGTCAACTGTATAATGCTAACACTCGCAGTCTCAGCTGTGTGCAATCCCATTGGCATAGTTAACAAGCTGAGTGCGGGATCCTCTGTGTGAGACCATGCCTGCCTCGGGATCAGAGACCGCCGGGGGCAGGAGACGTTGGGGGGAGGTGCCGGGGCTGAGGGATGAGCGCATGGGGGACGTTGGTGTGTTGGGGGAGCTCACTTGTGGGGTCGTACTCTGACCTTGACCCATGTATTGACCATCAATGGCCATCCGCACCTGAGGAAGTAAATATGTGTAATACAGTACATTGGTAGGAGTGATTTACAGTGTTTATAGCAAGTTCACTTTACATGCAAAATAACTGATACCATTTAGGATAGGCTTTTAAATTTTGTTCTCCTTGAAAATAATGTACATGTATCCCCAACCTTTGGGAAAAGCAGGATCACCTCACACTCACCTCCTTCAGTGCTAGGACCCCAATGAGGCGGCCAATAGCAGTGACATAGGCATGATTAATTCCCAGCATTGAGAACATAGAGTGTACACGTAGCAGTGATGTACGCTCCACCAGTTGGAAGGGAGCAGGGTCAATGTGACACTGAGTAAAATCAACCTGTACGAGAAAAAAGTGGATTAGAGAAGTCATTGATACATTGCAGAAGTAGAGTAAGGTTATAAAATAAACCTGTATGAGATAGCAGCAGATTAGAAAAGTCACTGATGCATTACAGGAAAATAAAAGTAGGGTTATATATGAGTAAATAGGACATCAATGGTCTTTCAATCTTATAAGGGCATATCAATGGTCATACAGTACTGTACTGTATATAAGGGATTGCTATGTTTGATAAGGACATCAGTTATTGTCTTATAAGGGCAGATTTGCATTGATTTTATAAGTTGGTTTTACAATGAGAGGATATTTTAAATGAGGTATTCTTAGAGGGTACATTGTGTTCTATCTATAAAGTTGTTGTTGTTGATGCTCTCCCGGGGCAGAATGGCCTCGTGCCCCACAGACCCCTGGTACACTCTGGTTGCAGTGTATAAAACAAATTAAAATAAAGGAGGAGCTGGCCCTATATGCCTGGGCTACCAAAGCACATCCCAAGGAAATGGGACCAGGGAGTCTGGAGGCCTCCGACCGCCAGGGGAGATTGGAAGAAAGGCTTTGATCCCACAGCCAGTGCTGTGTGTGGGCCCAAGTCCATGTTACCACAAGAGCTACAAGTGGGGCTGTACCTTCCATGAGACCAGCCCTGAAGGGACCATAAGGGGGAGGGAGTTTACACTGCTGCATACAAAGGGATAATACATCCCCGTGTGCTGGCGGTCCTAACAGCAGTGGAAAAAAAAAAAAGGCCTCTGGTTGCAGTACACCACACATGGATTTTTAATCCATGTGTGCAGATCTCGTCAAATCCACTAGAAAGTGACCAGATCCTATAACAATCTTTATTCTAGCCCTGTGGGGGATAACTAATATTCACAGAGAATAAAGTCAGCCCCAATGGGCCCTCTCTATCAAGTTTATGAATGTAGCCATGACTACCTAGGAGGCCATTCTGCCCAGGGAGAACATCAACAACAACAAACCAGCCAGCCAGCACTCACCTCCTTTGCCAATTCCATCATCTCCCAAACAGACCTCTCCTCTTCAGTCAGGTCCAGCTGAGGCTTTTTCTGTACAACAAGGGAGACATTATTAACACATTACAGGATACTTATTAACTCAGAGTAACAGTGTAGTACCGGTAATATTAGCAATTATTAGCCCCAATTCACTTTGTCATTATGGAGTTAAATATTGTGTGTATTCAGTATTATTGGATTCCACAGACAGTTTTACAGTATTGATCTTTTTCCAACATATCATTGCTAATACTGTACAGTTCTCAAGATTTAATGTGTTGAGTGTATAGTGTTATGTGAAACTAATACTTGAGCTGGAGTGTTGATGTTTATATTTGAAGAAAAATGTGTATACGGTAAATGTGTAGCCTACTGTAAATGTCACTGAGAATATCTCAAGAGGTTGCCAAAACATGAAATACATACAAGTTTAGAAGGATGTGGCTTAAGAGAACCTGATATTTATGTGACTATTCTGCCTTCCATAAGTCAACCCTTCAAGACATGTGTTAATGGAGATGGTTGCTTTGCTCTCCTTACACCCAACAAAAGCAAGAAAGAGAACTGCACAGTAACCTAAAACTCTTGTATAGTATTATAAATTTTTCTATAAGCATTCCAAGTAACAGTGCATAAAGGATCAACCGGTAAACCAGTACTGTATTGTAAGTTGCTCCTTATCCTTGTTTTATTCAATATAAACAATCCAAGATAATGACCCACTGTGTTGTGGAATCAATAATACACTTACATTTACTTGGTCCTTCTTTTTGGACTTGAAGAGAGATATCTGTGACAGTTTGAGTTCCATAGAGCTTGCTGTTTCCATCCTCATCCTTCGCACCTTCTCAAAGGCTGCTCTTAGTCTGTCAAGGTAGAAGTATAATGTCATAAGAGATGTTAGCAAATTTCCATAATCTGTTTTTAAAGCCAGATTACAAGACAATCTTGTGCAAAATATACAGTTGCCTTTTCATTGACAGCAACAGAACAAGCTTAAAGTATAATGTAACTAAACTTCATGGAATACTGTAATACCCAACTACAGTACTGTTTATGTACTTGCATCTCACATCTTGTAGGCCCTATATATAAAATCTCTTCCAGAAGTAACCCTAATATTGAATATACAGTACTGTACTGTAGTGTACAAGTAACTAGGAGAACAAAATACCAATATTCATCAGTGTGTCTGGGAGCCACGTTCAATTAAATCACCTTCACTTGAGCTTTCTTACCTGACATCACAGCTGCCTCTCCTTGTTATGTCAGATGGGTTTCCTCTTTGCATTATTGAAAGTAAGAACAGTTACAAAGAATAATATCAAAAGGTATAAATGAGTATAATGTATGTTTGACATACACATAATAAAGTTGTTAAATAATAACTAGTTTTATTATATTTAATATGTGGCAAAAACCAATAGATGGTATTAGATGACTTTCTAGGCTAGTGCAGAGTTTCCATAGTGGTGCTCCTTGAGGCTAACCAAGTAATACAGGCTTATTAGTTCTAATAGGATGATGACAATGAAACATATATTCCACAAATGTTAGTTGGAAACTGTACTGTATAGCCTCCTGGTGCTGTAACAGTCACTTCTCCTGATGACATTACCAAGGTGGCAGAAAAATCACTCCTGATAAAGAGGACAATAGAATAAGATTTACAAAATCAGAATATTATAAAGCTGTCAACTCACCTGGTATCTGCTACTGTTATGGTCTGGTAGTGAGCTTCAGGTGCCACATCAGTGGGTGTGGAGGTGGACCCCAAACTGAAGGAGTTGCGACGCTTAAGGATTCCCTTCTTGGGTGAAAGGAACTCAGAAAGTTTCTTACTATCAGGAGCATCCTGTGGGAGACAAGTTAACTGGTAATATGTTGAGGAAAAATATTACTGTACAACTTTCATATCAATGCAAAAATAGTCTTTATCAAAGAATTTAAATATTTGTATCCATGCAACATAACACAGCTGCAAATGAAGGCTCTGTGTTAGTTTATCACATTTAACTTTTACCAATGTACAGTAACTTTACAATATTTTTATACAAAGGATAGTTGTGTAGTTGATGAGCACTCACCCCACCATCCTGTGCAGAAGCCCTGAAGGTTAATGAGTCCAGTGAGTTTGAACGCTTCACTGTGGCTCTTCTCCTTAACTCCTTGACCGGGTCTTTCTCCACCAATGATTTCTTCTTGGCCTTTGACTTCTTTTTGTTTATACGTTCCTGACTGTCATCACTGGAGCGTCCCTCACCCTCGCTCTCTCCTCCAGTTCGAGACGTTCCATTCTCAACCTGTGTAAAGTGGTAAATGAATAATACTGTACAGGCAACTACTTTTTATTATGCCGATGCTAATTAATTAATGCTACTTTAAAGTAAAGAAGATTCTATAAATGAGGCAAGAATTATGTATGGTATCTTGAGACTAGAACTCTGTACAGTTGATGAAAATTTTAGTGTGCTGTAATTTCCCTACAAATGAAAGTATTGTCACTGAGATCAGTGAGCGCAAATATTAACATCTGTGGTGGTAAGGGTGTGTGGGGAAACCAGCTGCATAAACCCATTGGCATCACATTAGCAAAGTTAAAATAAATGTGTGGATACGAGTCCAACTGTATTTCTCCCATTGCATCTTGAACTCAACACAACAACCAACCAATCCAAAGTGACTGACCCGACTGATGGAGAAGCGTGAGGGTTTGCGTGCCAGGGGTGACTTGGAGGGGAACATCTCCTTCAGTTGTGTGATAGCAGGGGAACTAGGAGGTGTCACAGAGTCTGAGTCTTGCCTGTAAAGTTGACAAATCAATTATGAAATGAAGATAATGGACAGAGGAGGTGACAGGAACATGTACAGTTTGACTAAAAGATGTATACGTAGTAACATTTCTTGAGTATTGACATCTATTGTTGTGAATAAGAAAATCCATGGGATATTATTTTTATATTATTCACTGAATTAAAGATGTAATAAAATATTTCTCACTTTTAAAATTTTGCAATATAAAATCTCCAAATGTTGTACTTTAAGTCAACTGAACATGTTCACTGTGCCTAAGGTAAACTACAACCTTCTATAAAAGCAACATACTATACTATACATTGTGCCTCAGTGTACAACCAATATTCACACAATAACTCAATGTGCTTGGCATTCACAGGTGAGATACAAGTTTACTGTATATATATACATGTACAGTTCATCATATCTTGTACCTGAAGGTGCAATAAACTATGTAATGTTAGCAGACTACAGTCAAGGGCAGATCCAGAACAAGTATTTTGAACCTTCAGACTAAATAATCTCATTTCCCTTCCCTTTCCAGTTATGAACAGAAATCCATCATATTTCTATTTCATGCTAATATAAGCTTAACCAAATGGTACTGTTCCTCATTTCTAACTTTCAGATACAGGAACACCAAATAGAATAACACTTCCTTTTCTTTTCCTATTTACACACACCCTGCTGGTAACCTTGCCATGTGAAACCCTATTATAGGTTCATGAATCTACCCTTGACAATACTTAAGATATCTACAGTAATGAGATATAGAGTGAAATACAACACTTGTTAAAAGCATGAAAATATATAATTTTGTAAAACAAAGTTAATGACGGTAAAATGATAAAGCAAACTGTATAATGAACTCAACTTGTAATAAAACAGATTAAATGTGATATAATATACAGTACTGTACTGTATTCCAACATCAATAACTGTACACAGTATGTCTCCCAAGATATAACTGGGACTCAGTGAGGTGCATCAAGGTGAGTACTGAAAATAGGCAACATATAGTTACAAAAGCTTGTAAAAAATTAATATTGCAACAAAATTGCAAACAAACAAACCAAACAAACATGCATATATAGCCTGTTGGAAAGAAAGACTAAAAAGCAGAAAAGTTACTGTACAGAGTAGGCTATATTATACACAACATCCTCCAGTCTGGCAACAGGAAAATGAGTCACATGTAATTTGTGAATTTAAACATATGGTACAGTATCTTAAATGGCTGTCCAAACTAGCACCACATAAACTGTTATAACAAACATCAAGCACAAAAAGGAGAAATGAACTGTTGAGTCCCGAGATCCTAGACTCTTTAACTACAAGGTACTGACATGAGAAATAACAAATAAACTACTGTAGTCTTATTAACTTGGATCAAAGTTAAACATAAAATTTACCATCTGATTCCTTAAGTGGCAATACCTGTACTGGCCAGACAATTCATACCACATTGGCTCATTCATTATACTCAAATATTAATACAGTACTGTACTATGATGCACAAAAATTCATTCCCTCAGTCAGTCACAACATCAGTGAATCACCTGTGGTTTGAATTCAATGACTAAACAACAGTGGATAGATGGTGAACTGTGCTTTGTCATTCAAATCACAGAAAATTCAATAATATTGTGGCTGGTTGAGGGAACAAACTTTTGTGTACCATAGTACAGTACATCAAAAATCAAAATTACATCTATATCAAACTTTTACCGACACTAGTCTGCCTCACGCAAATTAATTAGGAGGGATGGGACTTTCTGGTAAGTATCCTCAGCTAAAACACAAGTTACTTCAATGTTCCAGTAACAAGTGGTCACACAATTAAAGGTTCTACTGTGCTGTATATTTAGGCTCATGTCTGATTAACAGTGTTTCCTGACAAATACCACACAATCTGACAATGAATATAAGTTCTATTAGAATATAATTACATACTGTACTGTACTGTACTGGGTATTTTATATTGTTTAAAGAATCCTTAGATCAAAATCTATACAGTACTGTATATGAAGAGGATGTAAGAAACTGGTGAGGCTTGTCTTGGATCTTCATAACTCTGATGGTTAATATGACACAGCTAATATAAAGTCTGGGATGTCAGGACTCTACAGGAACCACATGCAGGAAACAAACAAACTTGAGACTTGAGACACAGTAAGTATTTATGTTGAGGGCAAGACTATCATCATCATCATCATCATCAATATCATGGATCAAAAGAGCCGAGGAATCAACAGCTAGAAGAGGACATAAGAACAGTAGCAAGATATGATAGTGGAGGAGGGGAACACGAGGGACAATGTGGCGTGTCATTACTTTGAGCGTGTGGAAGCGGGAGATCCGGGTGGGGAGATGGAGGAATCTTCGCTGTCACTGCAGAAGCAAAAGAAAAATGGTAAAAATAATAAAAAATAATCAAAATGCTCAATAAATGAAAAAGAGAACTAAGTATTTTTCTTCTATTTCTTATGAAAATAAGTAATAAAGAAAGTAAACAGCAAATGCCCTTTCCTATACTGTACATTGATATTTTTGGAAAACATATTGCACAAGCTGTAACAGGAATACTGTACTTTTGCCTGCTTTATTATCTACAAAACTATTACATTGTGCAATACTTTTTTCAGCCTAGCTTTGAAAATGAATAGTGAAGCAACACTATACAGCAATCTACAGTACATTATTTATTAGTGAACACTCTTAGTGAAAGCTTGCATTATACAGTAATTTGCAATTGCAAGCTTACAATTTATAACTTAAGAGACAAATTAAACTACAATACTTTCTAGAGCTACCATGCATAAACATTACAGTGTATGATTTACAGTATATACAAATAAAGAGCACATAATTATCCTCTCATCCTTCAGTGTAATGTTTCTAAGTGCAATTTCTCTATACAGTACATGTACTATTATTTGGAATTCAAACATTTCTATATACAGCCAACATGTATTATTGGTGTATTTTTCCACTAAATGAAGTATGGTACTGAAGTTCAGTACTGTAGTATAATGAGGAAGTCCTTTCTAGAAAAAAAAAAAAATACTGTATAAAATAATAATAATAATAATAATAATAATACAGTAATAATAATAATACTGTAATAATGATTTTAACAATGAAAATAATAATAATAATAATAATACAGTACAGTATTTCATTGCAAAATAAACTTATTCTAACATATTTGATTTAACATTCCTGTGTACAGTACAGTATTTTAACTAGGTTCTGAAAACATCTTTTATCTCATTGTATAACAAACATTAAAACTGAAAATAACAGATACTGTACATTTTGTTTAATTTCAATTACCATTTTCCTACTGTAATAATAATCATCATCATCATTTCCCTTTTTTCCAGAGGTGTGTAGGTTCTGGTACAAAGTGTAGGATCCTTGAGACTATAATTATGAACCTTTGATGGAGTTATTGTTACAGAGTCGGGGCTGCTCGGCCAGACACCTTCAGGAACTTCAACAACAACAACAACAACCCTCACTCCCATTAACCAACTGTACTACAGGTACAGTACTACTGTAGTTATAACTGTAATTTTATTTTTATAAAACTTTGAATACAATATTCTCCGTTTCCAATAATTTAACTGACAGCAAATACCTGAACATGTTCAGTTCTTCATTAATCTTAACCAACACAATCCTATATGGTAATTAACAATAATGGTCCCCACCTTTGTACTTTTCTGGGCATGCCACGGTAGGAGTATGCTCTTATTACTACAGTAATTTCTTTCATAAATAACTTAAGGAATACCTGTAACCTTTAATTGTTATTCTGTATTAACATACTAACCCTTATGTGTTGGACATCATCGATACTCGGACTAAGATTAGTAGCAATTGTTTTTTTTTATCATATAAATTTTTTATAATTTCATAACTACTGTATTTTTGTTTGAGATAAAATGAAAATACAGTACCATCATAAATTACACACCTTTAGCTTTCAGATAATAAAATAATGAGCTTTATCTAACATATAGTGTGTGTAGAATGGTGTTGGTGTAAACAGTGGAGGTGGAAGCAGGCTGAGTGGGCAGGCATGGGAGGCATTGTGTGAGAGAGCGTGAGTGGAGGTGAGTGGGACGAGGATGGTGGAAACCCCGTGGAGGTATGCATGAAGTATAGACTACAGTATTAGTTTAAAGACACATAATACTAATTCAAATCCAAAACAGTGGTGGTAAATTATAAACACCACATTGTATTTTGTGTGTGTTTTCTGTATTGTACTGTAGGTCATATTAAAGTATCCTGTTCCAACACATAAGGGTTAAAGAGATCCAATCACTTTCACAATTTGCATAAAAAATGTTCACCTTCTTATACTGTATATGCATGAACAAACTATCTACACTTACTTATTAATAAAATTGTTCAGTTTACTGTACAATTACATATAAAGCTATTATAATTAAGAGCAGGATGCATATAAAGGCCTGACCTGGATGGTGTACCATGTCGACTCCTGGACACTGAACGAGACCTGGACTGGGACCTGCAGAGTTGGAAATATAGAGTTATATTATATTCCATGTAAGAGAATTATATTTCCTCAACATAAGTGTTCTGTTAATAAACTTCATAAAACTACTATAATGTAACTCCTTATTCTTGTATTACTGTGGGTACTGGAAGAGGTATACAGTATACTGTAAAGTACAACACTTTAGGGATAAACTTCCACTAGAATCATTTCACACTACTGTACCAATGACTGCACAAATTAGCAAATATACCTTCACAAAATAACCCTGGAGTGAAGAGGATATCAATAAAATTATATATAACTTACCAGTAATTATTGGTCTCTATTATTGGCTCACCCTTGAGCTCACCCTTAACACTGACCTGGACCGAGAGAATGATCTGCTTAGTGAGCGAGAGAAGCGATGGATAAGGCTGGGTGTAGTGGCTGGTTCATCATCATCATCATCATCATTTATTTCATCCTCATAACGAATCTTGCTTTGCTTGGGTCCTCCTGCTGCATCCTCTTCTTCCCACTTCAGTCTGAGGAACAGTCGCATAATTAGTTTTGACATACAACAGATTATATTTTTCCATTTACAGTGGTGTAGCCTACTTATAAAATTTCATCCTACTTACAGGAAGCAGTTTTTGTACATGTACCAGTAAACTTGCATATTCTTTATGATACAAATGAGTATCAACAAAGATGAAAGAAGAGGCTATATACATTACTTATGAAGAGAGGTATCCAAGAATACCTTCTTAATACAACACAGTACATTGCTGAAGGCAGGGAGTAGGCCTACAGTAAATTGACACTTTAAGGTTGATAGGCAGAACCTCAGTAAAACTTTACCAAATAAGGTGGAGAAGTTGTTGTGCCTTTGTCAGCCCTTAAGGATAGTGTCCATGAAGAAATAAGTCATTTATTCATATGAATGAATGAATGAGTTTCCAAATAGTAAACTATACAAGGCATAAAGAATGGTGTTTTACTCTACCAAAATGAGTAATAATGGTGGTTAGTATCAGTACCTTACTGTGATAATGGTGGTTAGTATCAGTACCTTACTGTGATAATGGCATGCAATGTTATCCCCCATAATGACCAAATATAAACATAACAGGAACAAAACTATAAACAGCAAAGCTAAGCTTTACAAAATACTGTACAGTAGAAGATAAAACAAGTGGTAACAAAAGAAAGAAATTAGTAATCCTGATTCAAAAGGTGCACATCATAAATTATGCAAGAATCATTATACAGTAAACTATGAAGAATGAAATTAAAAGCAGAGAGTGAATAAGGCCAGGGTTACTAAATAACAATAGGTTTAGTGGGTATTTGAAAACACTTTCAGAGTAGCCTATATGTTCTCTTTACAGCCTATTACAGTACAGTATATGTGTGATTGAAGATTTAATGATGGAAACATGAAATCCTTAATACAGTACTGTATTTGCCACAGGTGGATGTTACAGTACTGGTTGCATCAGATGAATTGAAGAGTTGATGAGCTTCAGCCTCTACAAGGATAAAACAACATACAGTTAAAGATTGGTATCCAGTTTAAAGCTGATAGTTCCCTTGAAGTGGATTTGATGTTGAATGTCTGTAGGGAAGTATGCCAAAAAACGTACCCGGTAATTAAAAGTGAAGAGAAGACTAGGGAGAGAGAAGTGGGAACAGCATGCGGTGTGCAGGTGATTGGTAAACTGCTGGTACTGGTGGGAGAGTGTAAGTATCTTGGGTCAGAAACAGATGGGAGAGGAACATGTGCAAGGAAAGCTGAAATAAATGAAGACTGTATGGCTAAGAAAACAAACATGCTAGAAATACAATTAGTGAAAAATCTGTTAGATGGATATGTATTTCATTAGTACAGTGTTTATGTAAGGGTGATGTCTCTACTTTGACTCAAGGAAATTCTGAAGACTTACTGTATAAAACAACTGTAAAATTGAATGTCATAAACATTCATTAGGCACAGAGTGTGTTAAGAAAAAAAGAGAATGTAACTGTAACTTAAGAAAGGTGAAAAAAAAGCCAAATTATAACATTCTTCACTAAATATTTACAGTTAATGCCAAAACTTCCTACACTTTATGAGCACATGCATTCTGGAATATCATGGGAAGTGTTCAACAAGTTTAAATTGGTCACCAGCCAACCTCTAGCTGTCTCACATGCCCCTTAGTATTAAAATTAATTCCATCCAAACTTAAGGGCTTAATAGTTATTGTTAAAAAGGAAGTAGGTGTCCTTATGTCTCTCAGACCTTGTTGCTGGTTATAACACATTATCTATACCAGCTATTATGTATTGTACAGTATTTGTACCCAAGAATACACTACCTTTTTTCAATAAAACACATTTCACTTTGTTACACAAATCCCCCTCTGGCAAGATATGAACAACCTCTGAGAGATAGATAGGTACTGTAGGTCCCAGTAATATTAATCTTACTTGGTGAAGTAAACAAGTTGTTAATTGTTACTATTCTACTTTAGCCAACCCATAAGGGCAGTGTCTGTGAGCACAAGGCATCAATCCATAGAAATCAAAACTGAATTTGCATGATGAACAGGATTTATTTACAATGAAATGATTTATTTATAATAAAGTTATATAATTTATGATGAGATTTATTTACAATGAAGTGATTTATTTATGATGGCGATTTATTTATAATGAAGTTACAGTATATATTTATGATGAAGAGATTTATTTACAATGAAGTGATTTATTTATGAAGTGATATATTTACAATGAAGCTGGCTGCTCGGCCAGACAGCTTGAGGAACTTCAACAACAACAACAACTAAGGTACTTGAAAGTTTAAGTAGGTGTGGTAATTTATGACATGCTAAAATTTACAGTTCATGCAAGGGGAAAAGAAAAATAGCAAAACAATATATAAAAAAACATGCATAGTAATAGTAGATGAAGAAATGCCTACCTATAAAAGGTTGGCATAATACAGAAATGAAAAGAACAAAAATATAAAATTAAAGTCAAGGAAGGTAGGGAAATAGCTTAAGACTGAAAGAGGTAAATAAGAGTATAAATATATAAGAGAGAGTGGGAAGGACGACACCTCAAATACACTTACCAGTACGGTACATTATGTATGTTTGTTACTGACACTAACCTCAGGGCTTCTAGGTGTCTGCGTGTGGCCTCGTGGCGACGCTTGGAGGGAGAGATTTGTTCCACCAACATCCGCACCAGTTCAATCCTTTGTATTGACCCCAGCAGGATCATGGATTCTGAGAGTGCCAGAACAATTTAGAAAGTTGAAAAAATAAGAACATTGAAATATTGTACATACGTTGTGCTACTATAGATCAGTTCATAAACAAGGATAATAAAATATACCTGAGCACATTCAGCACTAAAGCAGTTCAATGACAGCTGATATCATACATATTTTACTCTGGCTAACATTTTGTATTTTAAACCAAGTATTTTTCCATGTACAGATATGTGTCAACCTTCTTTAGTATTAAGATTATACTCTACCTAGTTAAAATGAACAATACTGTAATATTGCATTCATATATGTACCTGTAATAACAGTTTGCTATACAATACAGAATACTGTAATGCTTTGAAGTTGCCTGCCACCATGACTCAGTGAATTATCTACCATAAGGCCAACTAACCTGGTTTATCAACAAGAGGAAGGTACTTGAGTTTACGGTTTTCCTTCAGGATTCTCTTGAGGTCAGTGTATGTAATGCCGTACCAGATACACTTCACGTCACGCACCATGATGTCCTCCACATATATATTGTACACATCCGCTGTAAAGGTATTGTGGAATATTTTGTGAGCAATCACTCTTCAGAGAAGTTTTAATATCAACATATCATAACTCAGGCTTCCTGGGGCAGGGAAAGGGTTAAGTATCATCATTACCTATTAGGCTACCATATTGAATTTGCTACAAGTGGTTGTTTGTCATGAACAATCCCATGATACAGTAGTATTCCAGGGAGACAGTAAGGTACCAACATATACTGTATATACATAATATCAAGTACTGTATAGAAAGTCAAATTTAAGTTGACTCACATGAGGTAGTAGCAATGATGTCTGGGAGGTAAGGCAGTTTCTTGATGCGGATCATACTGTCATAAATGGACGGCTGTAGTAATGAGGAGATACAGTTGGATATCAACACTCCAATCTAGAAAAAGAAAATGTAAACATTAAAACTATTACCTGTCAAATGATTACATGTCAGTAGAATATCAGTCATTCTTTACAAATCAAGGTGTTTATGGTTATATCATTTTTTTTAGCATAAAACAATCTATCTCAACTCCATAATAATTTCATGAAAAGATAAATATGGAGAATTCTCACCATGATGGGAATAACATATGTGATCTGTCCGGTGAGTTCAAAGACGATGACAGAGATGGAGATGGTGTGGGTGATGGCAGCACAGAAAGAGGCAGCACCAACCATGGCATATGCACCTAAACCAAACAACAACAATACTACAATAAGTGTCTGATTAGAGACAAGGAGGGTATGTTGTGAAATGCATAACTATGGAAACACCTTAAGAACCTACATTTCCATAACTAATCAGAGCATGGGTGTCCTTATACATTATAAATTAATTTCACTACATCATGACTTCAAATAAAAATACAGTAATGAAGTTTGAGAAACACATTAAATATTTCAGCAATCTAACTCTGAACTGAAATGAGTATCTGCATTATACCTATTAGAAACATGGAGATACAAAATGTAGTTATGCCATAAGTTGACAATTGTCACAAAATATAAAAAATAAAATAAAAATATCTGTAACATGAAATTTTTGGGCACATCCTTTTGTTCTGTGAAGGATATGATGCAATAACTCGAGAAGGTAGTGTTTTATATGTACTGTATGACACCTCTCCTTTATATGTACTGTATGACACCTCTCCTTTATATTGTACTGACCTGGTACAATAGGGAAGCCTGGAAGGATGCCAAGGGGATACAAAGATGCCATGAGTTCTCCAATCTGACGACCAAAGGCAGCACCAACCTTGAACAATGGGATGAGCATACCAGAGGGGACTGGTAGGGTTGATGCCACTGCTATTTGGAACACCTGTACAAACATAATACAATCACAAAAGATTGAAACAAAACAATGAAGATATACTGTTCATATCATTCTACCCTCCTCCCTTGTCACCCTTTTTTCTCTCTTTCTCTCTCTCTCTCTCTCTCTCTCTCTCTCTCTCTCTCTCTCTCTCTCTCTTGCCTGTCCATAATATATTTTTAATATACTGTAGTCACTCATCCCACTTTCATCTCCTACTAATACACATACAGTAATGGTAGCATTATACTGTATATGCCTTGATATTTGTTGCATATAATTATTTTATAGTACAGTATTTATCCCTTATTGTTGGTACTGAAAGATCTCAAAGTAAACTATCTCTTTCATATTCCAATTTTTGCTACACTCACCGAGACCAACTGGAAGATGAATAGGCTGAGGTGGAAGCTGCCTTGAAGGTTCGGCATCCAGTGACTCAAAATGTTCTCCTGTTCAGGTGACATGATCCCATCAGGTGAAGTAACTGTCCAAGTCACATTGCTAAACAAGTGTAGGATCTGAAGAGGGAAAATATAAAATAATAAAATGTTCATGATTCATATACAGTACTGTACAGTTGACCCTCAATATACAATGAATAATCACTTGTATACAACCCTTTTTTTTTTTTTTTTTTACACTCGCTACCTCTCATTGAAAACCACCAAATGTTTTCCCAGGCTGATGTTATTAATTATCGTACAGACCAAGTGACTTACTGAGCCTGTGTTAAAAGAATTGTGCTAAATTCAGTCATCTTATATCAAGGGCCTACTGTAATGTTCTGGAGCCGAGGTGGGATTGGAACAAAAGCTTGACCACATTAATACCGGAGTAAAAGTTTGAACTAGTAAAGTGGAACACAGAAGTCGAAGCAGTAAATGACAAAGTGGTTGCTATAGTGCTACATGTAAGGGTTGGCTGGAAGTGGGTGAATACTTACTCCAGGCCAAGACTATACAGTAAATGACAAAGTGGTTTGAGTGTAGGAAACTTAACACTAATAAGAGTTTTGTCTTGCACAGAACTACATTGCAAGTGTAAGAACTAACCTGCTTACTAGAAGGAAGTGTTGCAGCCATAAACTGACCAAGACATTGTGGGAAAGTCATTATAGAAATGGCAATGGTGACAACTGTTGGGTACAGCAGGCGTCTGAAGATAACAAAAATAGATCATCATGAAAACTTATTCACATTTTTAAGACATTAGCAATACAGTTTAAATACTGTAATACAGTATAAAACTATATGATCAAACTGTGTCACCTTTCTACATGCAAAGAAGAGAAAAACAGAGAACAACAGGAATGTAAATAAAAATTTACATACAACTATCTCATGTTTTTTATCTGTGGTTGAGAAGGCTTTGACATACTGTATACAATGTGTATTACTTCAAATGTATTTTGCAAATGCTGTTGTGAATTATGCAGCAATAGAAAGTAATGAAGTTTTTGATATACAGTATAAAAATTATGTCTGTCATTACTGTACTTAAAAACAAAAAATATCTGTACTTACTTTTTCTGAAGGAAGGTTTTGAGTGTCTTATTGTGGCGCATGAACATGACGTATCTACGGTGGAGGTAGACGAACAGGGAACCAGCAAATCCACAAAGAATGCTGTCAAGAAACATTTTATTAAATTTCAATTTATATAAGTCATGGACCAACTATAGACAGTAAGCTTCATAAAGTTTGTGGGAATAAACAGAAAAGCACAAGGATTCTAACAATGAACAAAAGATATTAAATTAAAAGTCAATATAACCAGTCCTGATAGTACAGTGTAGGCTACTGCTATTAGGCTACTACCCATGCCAAGCCATCAAGTAAATGAGCAATATCAGTATCAGGGTCATAAATCTGTGGAAATATTTCTTACACATCATAACCTTATATCTACTGTACATACTTTTACACTCAAGCTATTTATGTAGACATTGGATACAACATATACAGTCCATGTATGATGGCTATCAAATGGTTGTGAGTAACATGATGCTATTTATAATAATTATCAAAAAGAATCAGTAGAATACATTACAGTATACAGGCAAAATATTAGGCTACCTCATCAGTGATTAATGTAGCATATATACAGATCAAAATGTTAAAGATTTCAAATAATCTTCATTAAGACTACTTTCACACACAACATGTATCTGCATCCATGACAAATTTTATTTAATTTACTCTTGGTGAGAGGAGCCATTCCATGAACTGGCAATCTTAACTGAAACAAAGAGAGGACTTATAACAAATAGTGAGGGGAACAAGAGATGAGAGACACATGTGTGGTACCTACCCAATACAGAGGAAGGGCAGGAGCTCAATCACATCGTAGGGGTAGTCGTAGTTGAGCTCCACTTTATACAGCGGGTAGATGGTCTCTGTCAGCCCAATGGACAACATACAACACTACAGGTTAACAGGGAGCTACAAGGGTCAACCACAACTACAGGTTAACGAATGGTAAAGTCAGCGTGTTTCCTACGTAGGATAAACCTTCTTTGTGTTCCAAAAATTCACACTGTACTTTACTTACTTCAATAATGTCCATAAAAACTACAACAATGAGAGCAAAGATGTTGCCTACTGTACTAGGTGAAACTTGGACAAACTCAAAGCATGAATCCTTAATTAATTTCAGTATTTTAGAAACCACTACTGTACTGATTACTTTATAGTTTACACTACTACTGTATGCTGTTTACCATGGATTAACCTATAGTTCACAAATACACAAGACACATTGTAAACTTAGGTTTTTGTGCTGGTTATCAGGGAAACTAAGTAATGGGACACTAACCTAAGAAAAAATTGCATGAAAATAACAAAGGTAAGTAAAAAATAAAGATGTATATTACGAGCTGACGCAGGGGTGGGGAAGGGAGTGAGTCAGGCTTTACAATCAGGTCTGTACTGAGGGTCTAAGTTAGAGGGAAAACATGGTATTCTATCAGTTCCAACACACATGCAGTATACATTTTAAATTTCTGAACATATATGCATGATTTCTACCTCTACATAACACAGAACTAGACAAAACAGATTGAATTAAAATATGGCAAGCCTCCTTACAAATAATAAAATGGAATGTTAAGGTTTTGTGTGTACTGTAATTGAATTAAATGAGATGACAGATCTGTACTGTAACTTACTTTTCACAGGCTAAACATTTAACATACACAAGTGATAAGAATTTTGCTTTCATCATGCAAAACATCTGTAAACACAAAAACCACACCAATAATGACAATCTGTAGAATTTACAACAACTTCCTACTTACGATTTATGATGAGGAAAACATTATTCCTAATTCCAATTTCTTCGTAGGGTTAAAATTTCACTTAATATAGACACAAACCATAAAAGTACTAAACATTTTGAAAAATGATGGAGTTACAGTACTGTACCTGTATTCTGACATAATACTTTCACTTGCTCTTACAGATCCTACCTACTTAATGCCAGAAGCAGGGAACTCTCAACCCAACACCAGTTATGCAGAATGAAGAATAAACTTACGTTCACCCATAAACCAGACAGACATGAGGCGGTAGAACATGGCACCCACCACAGCTGCGAAGAACCCACGCCAATAGTTTCTTACAGCAAAGTATACCGTTGTTACCTCAATGCTGAAAAGTACACCTGCCAGGAGGAAAGAACACAATGTAACACCAATAAATGTTCAATGAAATTTTAATACAATAGCCTACTCCGTTACACTACAATAAACTATAATTATTACTGTTTCATATTGGCAGTACTGTACTGTTTAAATATCCTGTACAGTACTGTTCTTTAATTCTCTGACATACATGCCATGTTATGCAAATATTCAAAAGGGTTCAGGATACATGAATTGGTAGCCTAAATATTAAAGTCTTTCCTGTGTTTCTCTTCCCCCAAACATATTACATAGACAATGGTCACTTTAAAATTTCATATGTTTATACTTTACCTCCAATTGGTGCAGCATAAGATACAGCTACACCCATAGTACAGGCAGCAGCGAGTAGGTCAGTAGAGCGAGCATCATTTTCTACAGAACCCTTTATGTAACGTAACATCTTGGTCAACATGGTGGCCACAATACTTGCCATGTGCATCACTGGACCTTCCTTACCCAGAGGGAGTCCTGACCCCAGTACAGCAGCCAGGCTCACCATCTGTGGAGTCAAGGATTGACTGATGGACTCACTCATACAGGAATCCACAGATTTCCACTAGCATTCCCCGTTTCCTATATACTGTACTGTACTGGTAAATGCAAACGTGTCAGTAGAATATCCAAAGTATTCTTTAAAAACCTAGTAGAGTCAATCATCATATAGATTTGAATGGGGAGAAAGGTGCTAGAGATTTACTGGTGTCCCATTTACAATGTTGATTTACAATGTGAATTTATGAGTGAATACAGCAATTATAATATTCTTCAAGAGTACTTTACCTTGGCCAGTAGAGTCTTCCAGGTAAGGTATTCCTTAAGCACTACTCCCCTCAGGATAGTCTTCATCTCTGGTATACCTGATCCTGCTGCTGAAGGAGCCATCCACTGGCAGAAGGCAGCAGAGAAGATTACAAGGAGTGTAGGAATTACCACCCACGAGAACAGCTGTAGTCCCCAGTGGAAATGACCCAGGTACTCTTGTAGAAACATTCGTCCTGTAGGAGCCAACACAATGAGGAAAAAACCTATATACAGTACTGTACTGTAAATCTAAAGTGTAAAATGGAACATGGAGTTTATCAACTGTATATGAAAAAATATAAAATATTCCTGTACTGTACTGTACTTTCCATGCCTTAATACTGTACACCTGTCAGTTATTTATGCACCTAAGCATCAAATAATTAGATGTTTAGGCCTAATGAGCAACTGGATACATACAGTACCGGTACCTAAGCAATTGGACACAAACAGTAAGTAGAGTACAATAGTGTATACATTAGGCAACAATCATTAAGGTCTGAGATGTTAATGAGAGATCTGAAATTCCTATGAAAACAATTTTGCTACGCATGGATGGGTTAAAGTCTTACCTCCAAAACAAATAAGAACAATGTCGTCTATGAGAAAGGAGATGGTGGCCATGAGTGTACCCAGGATGAAGAGGAACACCCAGTCCTCACCTAGGCGGGCAAAGGTGTGGTCCCAGATTGGTCTGAAAAGTAGAAGTCATGGTGTAAATATTTTATACATACCAAGTCATGTCACATCTTTCTTAATGATGGTCACACCAGGTCATGTTCACATCCTCACACAGGTAATGGTGCACTGTACCAGGTTAGTGAATATGAGGACTGGTCACACTCATACACAATTACTGTACAGTACTACATTAGACTTTGACATGAAGCTGATCTAAAAGCCAAATTGTTCTTGAGACAACTTTTATGTTCTCAAGGTATTCCAGTAAGTGCTTCCTGAATACCTTTCCTAAAAATGTACAAACTATACTAAAGAAAGAAACAGGTATATAATTGAATGGATGTTCCTTGTCTCATTTTTTTAAAGGAGTACAATGTTAATTGTTTCCCAAAAATCCAGTATCTTGTTATATTCTGTGTAACAGTATCACAATCTTGAAGTACCTGAGTCAATCTGGGGTAGGGCAGGGATACATGGAAAGGAGGACCACCCAGAACTTGTCAAATAGTAGCATATTATATTAATGCACTTCCATGTTGAGTTAGAGAGGCCAGGGAAGGGGTGTATGACAAGATAAGACAGATCCAGATCATGGCAGACAGGGCAGGTTAGGGCAGGCAGGACAAGGCTGCGGGTGTCATTACTTACACTGCAATATTGATTAGAAGAGCCATGCCAGCTGTTCTCAGTCTGTCTCCACTATCCTCTTCTGATCTGATCTGTCCTAACTTCTTTAGCTATTGATGTGGGAATTAATTCATATGGGTATGGTAGCATGTACAAATATGAAGGAAGGTGATCTCCCTTCCTATTTAGTTTATGTTTATGTTTAGTTAGTTTATGAACAAGGAGTGTTTTCCTTTTATAGGTAATAGCTCTCATATATCTCCAATCCTCATGTATCACTGAATAAGTAAAGGATATAATAACACACATCTTTTCATACATGCCACACCTACTGGGTATAAGTAACACCCTATACCAGTCTCATACCAAGCGGTGAAAAAGTCATCGACAATAAACAGTCACTTCAACAACTCTAATAAATTAATTTCATGAAAGACCTCAGAGACAGCCAATTATTGTCATCAAACGTACATTTACATTAATTTTCCTCAGCCTTTGAAAGGCAACATTACTGAACCACAAAAGGCAAGCTAAAAAAATTAACTTGCTTATCCAGCAATGTTTATTTTCTACATAATAATGATCTGGTTGTTGTTAACTACCATCACCTTGTCATAACTTTTTTTTCCAAATACATGTAACCTTTGGCAAGATTATAACAAGTAGTTTATTGCAACTCAATCTGGTTGTACAGTACTGTACATACACATAGACCAGGTAGCCTAGTCTACAGTACAACAGAAAAGCAGGGGTCTGGACAAATTTTAACCAAATGTAAACCCTTCCAGCAACTTGTCATATTATTCATTGTCTGGTTTATTACTTCCCTTTCTGTTTTCTCTCCTTCCTCCCATGTTTAATCACTGTCTGGCTTCTGGCTGTCTTCCTACTCCTTCCTCACACACATCCCCAATACTCCTGCTTTCCCCAGTGCCTACCCTTGTGTTCCCCTTCCTTCCCCACATTACAATAACCTCGTTTCGACCCTCAAATAATTTTCCCCTCTCTTCTTTCCATAATCATCTTACCTTGCATTCCTTACCATCCAAACTCCCCCCACCCCACCTCAACTTTCGTGTTTTCTCCCTCCTTCCTTAGCCTCTATTCCCTAACCCTTCGTATTCTCTCCCTCCTTCCCTAGCCTCTATTCTCTTCCAACTCCTCCTTCGAGTCCTCTTCCTCTTCCATTCTTTATCATCGTCCTTTCTCTCCCCTCGAATTTTTCCTCTACCCTCCATCTTTAACACGCTTTGTCTTTAATACATACTCCCCCTCACCTATTTTAATATCAAAACATGTAATAGTTAAATTTGCATGAAAATACTGTCTGAATCATCATCATCAGAGAGAGAGAGAGAGAGAGAGAGAGAGAGAGAGAGAGAGAGCTACGATGAGGTGAACTGATGCCACACTAACTTATTTATTAAGTGATACAGTAGCCTACTTAATAATTCCACTTCACCTACTATACATTATCATTCGCCAGGTTAGGTTAAAAAATCAGGGAGGATGAGTGGATGAGTGAGAGCAGGTATGTATGTATGTACGTGTGGCGACGATGAGGTTACTGACTGAGGCAGCGGCATATTGATTCCACCCCGTCATGAGTATGTATGTGTGTGTATGTGTGAGGCTCAGTATGTGTGTGTATGTGTGAGGCTCAGTATGTGTGTGTATGTGTGAGGCTCAGTGTGTGTGTGTGAGGCTCAGTATGTGTGTGTATGTGTGAGGCTCAGTATGTGTGTGTGTGTGTGAGGCTCAGTATGTGTGTGTATGTGTGAGGCTCAGTATGTGTGTGTATGTGTGAGGCTCAGTATGTGTGTGTGTGTGTGAGGCTCAGTGTGTGTGTGTGAGGCTCAGTATGTGTGTGTATGTGTGTGTGAGGCTCAGTATGTGTGTGTATGTGTGAGGCATACAGAAGAGTAGGAGTAAGAGCTGACTAACCAAATTGTTTTGTATGTGAATTGGGAGGTCTCTGATTCCTCCAAACTATGCCACAAAACAGGAGCCCTCAGTGGTACTAATAGGGGTCTGTTTTGTGGCACAGTTTGGAGGAATCAGTAGTAGCCTTCCAAATTGTCATTAACAGAGTCTACTGTCTCAATATATAAAAGTCACTCCAGAAACACCAGATACAGAAATTCCTTCAAACACTTCCAACCATTATTTTATTCCTTGTAGTCCTGTTGCCTGACATACTTTGGAGGAATCAAGGCGCTTTAATTAAGGGGGAACTTTTGTGTTGGTAATTCTGGAGCAACTGAATCCTCCAAACTATTCCAAGCAACAGGACACTACAGTATACTTTTATTTTTGCTCTTCTGGTCCTGTTTCCTGACATACTTTGGAGGAATCAAGACACTCCAATGTAACAAAAAAGAATTGCAACCTTATTTTAATGTACGAAAGGTATATATTATTACTCCCTTTATAAACTTTTACAGCAAATTCATGTTCCCCAGCAACCTCTCTCTCTCTCTCACCCGCTCTCTCTCTCTCTCTCTCTCTCTCTCTCTCCCCTCCCACCAGCCACTCATCACTCTCCCCCACCAATCATCACTATCTTTTCTGGGAACCATTATGAAGCCTAAGTAAGGAGTAAGTAAGGGTCATACAACACATTCATTTCTTTAACTTAATGCACGTCCAAGATGGTTTATTGTTGTTGTAATAATAATAATAGTAATAATAATAATAATCAAAATAATCATAATAATAATAATAATAATAATCAAAATAATAATAATAATAATAATCATAATACTAATAATAAAAATAGTAATAATAATCATAATAATAATAATAATCATAATACTAATAAAAATAATAATAACAATAATAATAATAAATATAAGAAGGGTAATCTTTATTATTATTACTATCATTACTATTACTATTTGTTATCGTTATTACTATTATTATTATTATTATTATTACTATTACCTCACAAAGTAATTACGGTACGTTATACATTACAACTCATAATTATATAACCATCCCAAATGACACACATACATACACTTCCAGATCAGTGCAAATGTGGGCGTTTCCAGTAACTCAAAAACTCCTAAAAAAACATTCGTGTTTCCTGGAATGTTGGGGGGAGTAAAACACACACACACACACACACACACACACACACACACACACACACACACCAGACCCAAACACACATACATATACCCAGACCCACACATACACATATATACACACACACACACTATTGTACATAAGTGAAGTAGAGATTTAGAGAGACTGTGTGTGTGTGTGTGTGTGTGTGTGTGTGTGTGTGTGTGTGTGTGTGTGTGTGTGTTTCGCAGTAAATTCGCAGTAAAAAAAATTACACAAGTGAATTAGAGAACTACAGAGACTGAGACTGTGTGTGTGTGTGTGTGTGTGTGTGTGTGTGTGTAGTGTGTGTGTGTGTAGTGTGTAGTGTGTGTGTGTGTGTGTGTGTGTGTGTGTGTGTGTAGTGCAATTAACTTATATAGGCTTAATATCTTTCTGTCTGCTTGCATATCAGAGCATAATTATGTCTTCCCTTCTTCAAGCATAATATAATATATAATTAACCACAAAGTCAACTCTCCCACCTTCATAATAAACCCTCACTGAATTCAAACCAAAGGAAAAATAAAAAAAATAAATAAATAAACAATATATGATACATAATAAATAAATAAAACATGAAAAAATTATAACAACATTAAAAATAAATGAATAATAATAATAACAACAACAACAAATATACAAATAAAACTATAATAGGAAAAACAATATGGAATAAAAATCAGTGTATTAAGAAGGGGAGGTATAATATTATCCCAACAACAACAACAACAACAACAACGATCGAGCCTCCACAAGCAAGAACACGAGAAGATCAATGTTGGTGGGTCACATGCACCGCCTTCCACTACGGTACCCACAACACCAACACCACCACCAACAACACCAACACCACCAACACCAACACCAACACCACCAACACTACTACCAACACCACCACCACCAACACCACCATCAACACCACCACCACTACTACCAACACCACCACCACCAACACCACCAACAACACCACCACCACCACCACCACCAACTGCACCAAACTTACTAACTAACTCAACCCACATCATCAACATTATCTTGTACCCCTCCTCTTCCCCCTCTTCCCCCTTTCCTCCACTAAACTTAGCAACTCAACCCACATCATCATCATCATCTTGTATCCCTCTTCTTCCTCCTCTTCCCCCCTTTCAATCTTCTCCTTACTCTTTTTCTTCTTTCTTCCCTTCCTCCACTACCCACAACACCACCACCAAACTTACCAACTTAACCCCCATCATCATCATCAACTTATACCTCTCCTCTTACTTCTCTTCCTTCCCTTCGTCTTCTTCTTTCTCCTCCTCCTCAACTTCTTCCTTCTCCTCCTCAACTCAACCCCATCCTCCTCCTCCTCCTCCTCAACTTCTTCCTTCTCCTCCTTCTTTTCTTCCTTCTCCTCCTCCTTCTCCTTCTTTACTATACTTTCCCTCACACAACCAAACAGCCTCGCAAGGACCACCACATATGTTACTGTTTGTAGTTAGAACCTTCGTATTGTATGTATTCCTTTGTATTTCTTCCTTTTCCTCGCTACAGACAGACTTATATACTTACTCTTTCCACATATTGTTTACTGTGTGTGTTGTTGTTGTGTTTATGAGCCATCAATGTCTCTTACTTTATTACCTACCCTACTGAAATTTACCTTACGATCACCCCTATTAATGACATAGATTTACACACACACACACACACATTCTCTCTCTCTCTCTCTCTCTCTCTCTCTCTCTCTCTCTCTCTCTCTCTCTCTCTCTCTCTCTCTCTCTCTCTCTCTCTTCTCTCTCTCTCTCTCTCTCTCTCTCTCACACACACACACACACACACACACACACACACACACACACACACACACACACACACACACACACACACACACACACGCACCACTATTCTTGACCACAATAAGACAGAGGCCGAGTCACGTTCGTCTAATTTTTTACTTCGACTATGTGAACTACGCTAAGTGGTCGTGTGTGTGTGTGTGTGTGTGTGTGTGTGTGTGTGTGTGTGTGTGTGTGTGTGTGTGTGTGTGTGTGTATGTGTGTGTGTGTGTGTGTGTGTACCGAGGTTATAATACCGATATTGAACACGTAAACACACTCCATCCAAAGCCCTTTCACTTTCTCATTTTTTTTTCTCTCTCATCCATCTGTCACGTGAGTCAGTCGGTCGTTTACCTGTGACGACGAAAGTGAAGGTCGACGAATCCAACCTTTAAAACACGGGGACTTACTAGTTATTCACCATTAAGGGGGGTACGGGAGTAGGGGACAGGCTTGGGGGGTTGTGGAAATAGTGGGACAGGCTTCATGGGGTGGGTAGAAAGCCTGTCCCCCTACTCCCACACAGCCCAAAATCCCCCCGCCCCAAGCCTGTCCCCTACTCCCGCACCACCCAATATGTGTGTAGATGCATGATTGTATGTGTGTGTGTGTGTGTGTAAATGGATGATTGTATGTGTGTGTGTGTGTGTGTGTGTGTGTGTGTGTGTGTGTGTGTATGGATGATTGTGTGTGTGTGTGTTTAGACTCCCTGGTTAGAAATGATGTATGAGGAGTTCACTTCACTTACCTAATGAAGGATATACAGGTTCTCGCCACTCTGCCTCTGTAAGGTTGGAGTTCCTTAGAGAAGAGCACCTCATCCTTGTGGTGGTCATCTTCTCGTAATCTCCGGGCTTCCTGACGGGCGTACTCCGCGAGATTGGCGGAGTAACGCCCGTACATCTGTGGTGGTGAAGGGAAGGACAGTCATAGATTAGTACGGGTAGGCAGGAAGGAAAGTACAATACACAAGAATAAAATATATTTATGATGAGTATGGGATGGGAGGAAGTAAAGTACAGGACAATACAATACAGGAGGGGGTAAGAGAGGATAGGAGAGGAGGGGGACAGTGTGGGCATGGGAAGATAGGAGAGGAGTGGGGCAAAGTGGGCATGGGAGGTTAGGAGAGGAGGGGGACAGTGTGGGCATAGGAAGATAGGAGAGGAGTGGGGCAAAGTGGGCATGGGAGGTTAGGAGAGCAGGGGGCAAGAAAGAAGGTAGGAGGGGTCAGTGGAGGAGAGGAAAGGAAGGGACAAGAAAGAAGGGAGGAGGGGTCAGAAGAGAGGAATGGAAGGGGGCAAAGGGGGATACGGGGGAGGGGGTGGGCAAAGTGGGACAAGTATGGGGTAAAGGAATGAAGGGCTGTAGACGAGAAGTGAGGGGCGAGGGAGAATGACAAGGGAGGGTGGCAATGTAAGGGGGTTGACTAAAGTATTACACTAAACACTACAACAAATGCTTAATAAACAAGATCAAGAAAACGTATCAAGTAAATAACCCCCAAAACAATTCATATAACAAACTATGACAAACCTTCAATAAACAAGAGATGGATGTGAAAAAAAGAACTAAATAAAGCTAATGTAATTGAAGACAGACTAAATACATAAAATATATACAAAGGAGAATATAAAACCGGAACATATTATACATACAGTTTCGTAGCAGCCAAATGATGACACTTAATTAAAGAGGCCTTCTGTTCTGAGTAAAATACATAGGCCTATTGATTCCTCCAAAACTATGCCATGAAACAAACTCGTACATCAATAAATGAGAGGAGGGATGTGTGTTTCGTACCGGAGTCTGGAGGAATCAGCAGCCCTTCATTTCACCCAAGAAAGCAAGCCCCCTTAACGAAAAGAAAGAAAAAATCGAAGTCCTGCAGATTTAACATTTTCAGTCAAAGAATATACTGTACCGGGTAATATCAAATCTAAATACAGCTATAGTCACACAAGACCTGACATGATGATACGATATATTACAGTAGTTACAGTAGTAGTGGTGATCACGTCTGCCTGTTGACTACACCAAGGGTTACTTATTATTCAGGCGACCACCACAACGGGTAAAGATGAATACGAGGGGGATGTGACAACCTCAAGTTTTCTTTTTCACAACAACATAAAAACACATGAAAACCCACAATATTTGAAATACTACTTGCTTAACCTTCCATTATTCCATATACATTCTTTGAGGTGATCTGCCTTATAATTAACACCTTACGAATGGTATAGTCGAAGGTCACAGACATATCTTAACTAATTAACTTTACACACACGTGGCCTTGGTTCAACAAAAGTCTTCCTACATGCACCCTTCAACACATTACCTATTATAGTTTCTTCTTTTTAACTACTTCAGCCTCAATACTTAACCTTGTGTTGAAGTGGTTGTTGAGGTGGTTAATGTCTCACTCTGACCACAGTCCCACCATTACCACTACTATTACACCCTTACCAAAACCAACCACCAACACAACTGCTAAATCTTTATTACATATTCGTCAGCTACATTTTTACTTCATACGTATCAATTTTTTTTTCGTTTTTTACAGTTGTTTTTCCTTAAACTTTTTATCGCCCTTGTCTCTTTAGAAAGCAAAGCGAATAATAATCAACACCAACAGATTAATGACATACAAGAGAAGTAACGTCAATACCTTTTCAATTAGCTGGTTAATTTATCTTTTTCTTAAAGCCTAATTCAAATCAATAGGATGACTGACTGGTTCCGTAAATTGTATTCATAATAATTCCTACAGTAAATTTGTTCTAGTCTAAACTTACTAACCTTCCAAGAAAATTAGCTAAACAATCTTTTTTTTTTTACTATAATCGTAATATATGAATCTGTTATATAGCCAGGTTCTTTATGGGGTTACTTTACTTACTACATTCACTACTGTACACACTTGCTACATCTAACACGTTTTGCTACACTTGCTAAATTTGCTACGTCTGACACATAATTCTCTACGGTTTCTACTTTTAATTTTTCACACAGCTGTTCCACAAGCTATTAGGAGTGAAGATGCGGTGACATGCAAGTGAAGAGGGACACATTGTAACGTCACGATAGCTGTGTGTGTGTGTGTGTGTGTGTGTGTGTGTGTGTGTGTGTGTGTGTGTGTGTGTGTGTGTGTGTGTGTGTGTGTGTAACTAAACTACTACAGACGAAAGGTGTGTGTGTGTGTGCGTGCGTGTGTGTGTGTGTGTGTTACAGTACCAAACTACTACAAAAAAAAAAAAAAAAAAAAAAACATACACATACCACCATGAATCACTATTACCTACTTCACTATTCAGCTCAGGTGGTGATGGTGATGGTGATGATGGAAGCTGCAGCGTTTCTCCACAATAAACATCGACTATAATACATTGCCCAGTACTTGCTTATACCATCATCAACCCAAAAAAAAAAAAAAAAAAAAAAAAAAAAAAAAAAAAAACTGACTTCTGCCCCTGGTATATATGACTTTCTATGTAACTTGATACAGTATTACAGGAGGAGCTGAGCATAATCCACTTGAGCTGTATCATGAATTCGTGTGTCCAGCTGTACACTCGTAATCCAAACTATGTATCCAGGTTTGCTTCGAATAGCCTGATCGAGTATTAAGCGAGCTCAAGTAAATTTTCAACAGGATAAACTCTGTAATTGTTTCACTATAGTGTGTCAATTGATTCGAAACTTTAACAAGACCTGGGTACACATTTTGGATTGCGAGTGTACAGTCATGGTCAATAGTCCTGCAACACTTTCCAATGAGATGGCTTCGAAACATTATCCGAAACTATAGCTGTTATTTTGTGCAATATTGGTCCATAAGGTTCAATCAAATGGCTCGCTTTTATTCACCAGGTTGCAGGACTTTTGACCATGACTGTACAAGTGTAGGGGCAAGTGTGTCAATCTACAGAACACAGACAGACAGACAGACAGACAGATACACAGACAAACAGACGGTCAGACACAGACAAGGGCCCTATAGAATGCAAGAAGGTCCGTGGTGTTGACGACGATAGCGTGGTACTGATACGATGGCTCTATTTTGGGTTTACTATAGAGCCATCATACGGTACCACGTCATCGTACACACCCCACAAATGTTCTTGAATATGGCCCACATTGACTTAAGACACAACACACAGACAAACAGAAGGAACAGGCATGAATTACCTCGGGCTGCGTGTAACAGAAAAGAGCAGCATTGTGGTTAGAAAGAAAAGAACACACACACACACACACACACACACACACACACATACACACACACAGTGAGAGGGGAGATAAGGGAGAAAACACAGTGAGAGGGGAGATAAGGAAAGGAAAACACACACACACACACACACGCAGTGAGAGGGGAGATAAGGGAGAAAACACAGTGAGAAGGGAGATAAGGAGAGGAACACAACACAACACACACACACACATACACACAAAGAGAGAGAACACAGTAACGCTGGAGAAGAGAACAGATGAGGTCAAGTAAATCCCATCCATCACCCACCCATACAAATAGTTCCAGACACTTGTATTGTTTATTATGGCAACACTACACACTCATGATTCACTATATACTCACTCACTCACTCATGATTCACTATATACTCACTCACTCATGATTCACTATATATTCACTCATGATTCACTATATACTCACTCATTCATGATTCACTATATACTCACTCACTCATGATTCACTATATACTCACTCACTCATGATTCACTATATACTCACTCATGATTCACTATATACTCACTCACTCATGATTCACTATATACTCACTCACGATTCACTATATACTCACTCACTCATGATTCACTATATACCCACTCATGATTCACTATATACTCACTCACTCATGATTCACTATATACTCACTCATGATTCACTATATATTCACTCATTCTTACACTAACTCACAGCACTAACTTAATAAGGGGGTGCGGGAATAGGGAGACAGGCTTGGGGGGGGGGTGTTAGGGGAGTGCGGGTTTTGGGGGGGGAGATCAGGGGGGGGTTTGGGGCGTGCGGCAGATATTATGCCTTACAAAGTGAATGCAATATTATTATTATTATTAATTATTATTATCTGTTCTAAGGCATTCCACACACACACACACACACACACACACACACACACACACACACACACACACACACACACACACACACACACACACACACACACACACACACACACACACACACACACACACAAGCTCCGCCACATACAGTATTAGTAAACATGAGAGTAACATGTTGCCATAAAGTTATTGTTTCTCACGTGTCCTCCAGATCGTGCTAAGCGAATTTTATATAAAGAAAGTGAGGAGGAAGAGAAAATGGTTTATGATATTCAAGGCTCCATGCTCCAAATGGTGTCTTGCACGTATTATAAAAACAAAGATAACTATATATGGGATTGAAAAAGATGATGAAGGTTAAAATGTAATGGAAAACAGTAATGTTAATTTGTTGCAAAGGGAAGACATTTCTATGGTAATACTATATCGGGGAAAATGAGTTTATATAAGTATAAAAAATGTACAGTACTTCATAAAGTCAGACCACCAGGCCATGCAATCCACTGAGGTTAAAGTAGAACGTTACCGTACCCTTCACCACATGATCTGAATATTTACAGTGACAAGTATCGAACCCTGACTTGAGTGACAAGACAGGAGACGATAATATTATACCACTACTCAGACCCAATGCTTGTTTAATTAAGGGGAGAGTATACTTTTGCTAAATTGGAGCGTCTAGATTCCTCCAAAGTATGCCAGGAAACAGGACCACAAGAGCAAAAATAATGGGTGTTCTGTTGCTTGGAATAGTTTGGAGGATTCAGTTGCTCCAGAATTACCAACACACAACTTCCCCCTTAACTAAATGCATCAATCAGAAACAAATTGACAATAATGTCCACCATGAAAGTTTATATGGAAGTTGCTCAGAATGTATTACTTACAGACTAAAAATATTCTCCTCCCAGACCAAAAATGCATCACAAACAAACAAGGTCATGTTGTAGAAAAGTCACAGGCAGTAAACAATGACCATAAAGTGACCCATTATTAAGTACAGTGAATGAAATAGGTAAACAAACAGGTACAGAAGAAACTAGAGTAAACAGTTTCAATCTACACAATATCATTCGACACCAATAACAACAACAACAACAACAATATACAGTAGGTAATAATATGACTAAAGAAGAGAAGAGGGACTTATAAAAAGATATAGAGTTGCAGTGATTGATAGAAAGAACAGCACACATATAAACAAACACGTGATGATTGATATGGACACGAAGAATAATAAAATCATCAGCCAGTCTCGAATGACGATCTCATATAATCTTATATATCTATTGTGTGTGTGTGTGTGTGTGTGTGTGTATAATGGGTGCATGACTTGCTATGTATATAAAATGTAATATAAGTGTATATATAATGTAAATCAAGTGCGTGACCAGATTGTTGGTTTTGCTCTGAGTTTGTATGTCATGTATGACGAATGAATAAATGAGTGAGTGAGTGTATGAGTAAACTTACGAAAGACTCT
The DNA here is from genome assembly GCA_034508575.1 of Petrolisthes manimaculis. Taxonomy (NCBI): domain Eukaryota; kingdom Metazoa; phylum Arthropoda; class Malacostraca; order Decapoda; family Porcellanidae; genus Petrolisthes; species Petrolisthes manimaculis. The sequence goes on from JAWZYT010004075.1 coordinate 58,001, forward strand.
TCATATTCGAGGTACTCAGTGGAGCTCTGTGGTCTGTGGTCAGGAGGAGGGGAACCCATAGCAAAGGGTTTCCTGGTCCCATCACCGTCCTCTTCTAACCACGTGTGTCCCCACAACTCCATAATAGAGTCGAGACGTGACCCTGATGCCAAGTCTTCTGTAGATGATGAGTCTTGTCTGGCGTGTCCTGGTTCGCTCTGTGTGTCCTCCAGGGTCGTACCTGTTGTGGGTCGTGCCCGTGGAGGTGAGTAGGGCACTGTGAGGTAGTTCATACTGGCGGCAAGGGAGGCGCTGTGGGAAGGAGGTGAGGGGGACTTAGTAATATCTTCTGTAGTGGTGATGATAATGGCGGGTAGTGACCAGAGTCGTGGTCGTGGTGGTGGTGGTGACATATCTCTTCGAACCATTTGGTCCAGTTGTACCGACCCCCGGGGCCACCGCCAGTGCCGACCCAGAGTAGCAATTCGTCCTCGGCCCCGAAGCGAACGTCCAGTGGGGCGGGGACCGGGGCGGGGGGACATAGGCACGGGGGCAGCAGGTAGGACGGGTGAGGGTGAAGGTGGGGGTAGGGTGATGGTGGGGTCAACGGGACGCGGTTTTAGTTCTACAATTTCTAGGCCTGGAGTGGGGAAGCAGGGTGGGCAGGGACCCCCCAACTCCAGCTGAGCTTTGGTCACCAAGAACTGACGGAGGTCTTGTGAAGTCCAGAAGTGGTCATGCCCTCCAGGCCACTCAGGGTCACCACCTCGACCCTGTCCTACTCCACATGCCCGTAACCTCTCCACGATGGTTTGTACTGCACCTCCCAGTTTGTTGTCACACACCGTCTTTTCTCCACATTCCAAGTCACTATCAGAATCTTCTGGGGTTGCTAACGTTGCCAGTTTCACTTCATTACCATTCTTCAGGTCTTCATCACTCGAGGAATCCTTTTTGTCGTCGCCTTCAACTTCGTTCATATTCCTTTCTTCCTGTGGGTCCTTTTTGGTGTACACATTATTCAGACTCGTTATTTCCTTTTGATTCTTCTTGGTCTCTAGATTTTCGATGTTCTTCAGCTCCTCCATGTTGTTCTGGTAGAGCCTGACTTGGCCATCTTGTATACCTCTAACACCCTGGCCTTCGTCACTGTCACAGCGCCACACACGGCCGTCCAGGTTGGGTTGTGAGGCTGTATGGTTGTGAGCGTGGGTGTGGGGGCGTGCTGGGTGCTGGTCGAGGAGGTGGTCGTGGGACGTGTAGCCACGGGTGAGTCGCGGAGGATCTTGGCGTTCATGGTGGTATAAACACACGTCCTCCTCTGACTGGGCGTCACGAAGTGAGTACCTCCGCCCCTTTCCCGTCCCCCACGCCCACAGCCTCCACCCGCCACGCCTCTTTCCGTTCATCTCGCCTCAGTCCACTGCCACCAAGGCCGCCTCTGGGGTTGTGGGCCGCCTCACACTCACCAGCAGGCACGTCGTCCACATCACAATGCATCCTCGTGCTGCTGCGTCAGTAGTACTGGTGGCTGCAGCCGGCGTCAAGGTGGGGCAGAGCGGCATCACACGCCACACAACACCACCACACACACACACCACTTTAGTCTCACACCACCACCAGGAACCACAATTGGGTGAGAGTGGCGTAGGGTGTGTGTCTGTGTGCGCGTGTGTGTGTACTGACTACATCATCGCTTCTTAACACAGTGATTTACACAGACTGTTGGTAGTAGAGGGAGAGTGAGTGAGTTAAGGCCTTGCTACTCACAACACCAGGGGTTCAACACCAGTTCTCGTGCATCAATCTCCAACACCACACACAGTCATTACAACAACAGTCTTGACCTTTTACGCATTCTATTCTGGTAAGGACAGAGCAAGTTTACTCGTAGCTGAAAACACTTCTTCGCACAAGTATTAAACTCTCAACTCTAGGCAAACCATTATTTTCAGGATAGCTGCCAATTATGAACGTTTTATACATTTCACTCCATATACATTATAACCTGACTATCTTATATGAATGAAGGAAGGACAATTAGTAAACACAACACCGTGGATCATCACTACAATATATTGTCGTTACTCCTCTTACTCCTTACATAAGACCATGGATACAGCCTTTCCTCCTTACTACTTTACAAACTCCCATAACACCTCCAGCACTTCCCCCCCACAGTACCATAATCTCCCCCCCCCCAACAGTGCCTCTTTACACTCCCACTACCACCACCAATTTACTTAAAGGGACCCACCTGTGATATAGTCAGAAAATTGGAGGTAAATGAGTCCTTCAAATATTACCACGAAACACCACCTATATATTTATCTATCTATCTATCTATCTGTCCATCTATCTATCTATCTATCCATTTATCTATCTATCTGTCCATTTCTCTACCTATTTATCTATCCATCTAACTAACTATCTGTCTGTCCATATATACATCTACCTATCCATCTATCTATCTATCTGTCCATCTATCTATCTATCTATCCATGCATCCAAGTGTACAGAAATAATGTTACGTGTCCAATGTGGATGTTGAAAAAATCTCTTCCTCAGCCTGACACCAAGAGGCATACATCCATACACCAGGCACACACACAAGCCTAGCTAGTGACACGAGTTTACTGGCGCCAAGGAGGTGTATGTATGTGTGTATGTATGTAAGGATGGGGGGGAGAGTTTGGTGGGGGAGGGATGGAGAGAAGTTGGTGGGGGTGGGATAGGGAGAGGTTGGTAGGGGTGGGATAGGGAGAGGTTGGTAGGGTTGGGATAGGGAGAGGTTGGTAGGGGAGGGATAAAAATAAATAAGTTATATCTATAAAAATGGATATGAATGAGGGGTTGTGGAGTTGGGCAGGAAGTTTTCATTCAAGACAAACCATAACTGGGAATAATGGGTTGGCTGAATCTTCCTAAATTAAGGTGGTAATTCTTTTATGGTATACATTGGAGTGCCTTGATTCCTCCAAAGTATGCTAGGAAACAGGACCAGAAGATTTAAAAAAATAATGGTGTTCTGTTGCTTAGAATAGTTTGGAGATTTCAGTTGCTCCAGATTTACCAACACAAAAAAAAAAAATGGTGTTCTGTTGCTTGGAATAGTTTGGAGATTTCAGTTGCTCCAGATTTACCAACAACTGTACAAAACTTTCCCCCTTAAACCAACTCTGGGCCTCTACACATCTCACTGGGGCTTTATGGGACGCATTTATTACCTTACCTTACCTAGAACTAATGGTAAAAGTGGCTGGGTGGGTAGAAACTGGGTAAGATAATGGTGGTGGGAGTGTGTGTTTGTTTACATAGAAGTGCATCGAAGGGGAAGCATATACTGTAGTCTGTCTGGTATGGTAGGAAGCTGTTTTATGTTTATTATTATGATGGTTGTGAACGGGAAACAAGTGAGGATCGATCGTAGTATATGGTATAAATAAGAGTAAGAGAAGGAAATTAAAAAGGAGAGAGGGAACAAGGAAAGGAGTGAAGGGAACTGAAAAGGAGTGAAGGAACAAGGAAAGATGAGAAGTATAAAGAAAAGGAGAGAAGTATAAAGGAAAAGAGAGGTTTATAAAGGAAAGGAGAGAAGTATAAAGAAAAGGAGAGAAGTATAAAGGAAAGGAGAGAAGTATAAAGGAAAGGAGAGAAGTATAAAGGAAAGGAGAGAAGTATAAAGGAAAGATGAGAAGTATAAAGGAAAGGAGAGAAGTATAAAGGAAAGGAGAGAAGTATAAAGGAAAGGAGAGAAGTATAAAGGAAAGGAGAGAAGTATAAAGGAAAGGAGAGAAGTATAAAGGAAAGGAGAGAAGGAAAGGGGAAAGAAGAGACAGGGGGTGTAGTGAAGAAGGAAAAGAATGTTAGGGAAGGAAGGAAGTGGCAAGAAATAGGAGGGGAACAGAGAGGGAAGGGGGAAGGGGGAGTGGAGAGAAACTGAATCATAAGACTGGGGGAGAGAGAGGTGGAAGATTAACCCAAGACCTCCAAATGGTAAAAGTATATATATGTATGTATGTATGTGTGTGAGGGAGACATAAGCGTAGTATAAGAGAATGAGGCTACAGTTTCAAACCTTTATAAGTGTAAGAGAAGGGGCTAATGTTTCAAACCTTTATAAATATTATTAAGAGAAGTGGCTAATGTTTCAAACCTTTATAAGTATTATTAAGAGAAGGGGCTAATGTTTCAAACCTTTATAAGTATTATTAAGAGAAGGGGCTAATGTTTCAAACCTTTATAAGTATTATTAAGAGAAGGGGCTAATGTTTCAAACCTTTATAAGTACCGGTATAAGAGAAGGGGCTAATGTTTCAAACCTTTATAAGTATAAGAGAAGGGGCTAATGTTTCAAACCTTTATAAGCATAAGAGAAGGGGCTAATGTTTCAAACCTTTATAAGCATAAGAGAAAGGAAGGGGGAGAGTTAATGTTTGTTTGGCACCGATGAAAACTGGGTCAAAAATTTTATCACAAACAACAAATGGGTCAACACCAGTAAGGATTTCACACACTAACACACACACACAGACAGACAGACAGACAGAGAGACAGAGAGATAAAGAGAGAGAGAGATTTGCTCATTTTTATTCCTTCTATTCATCATCAGTGGCTTCTCTTTCCATAGTTACTGTTAATGGATGGTTTACTAAATTTATCAAAAAAGATTTTTACTTTTCTTCATGGAAATATGATTAATAAAGAATTTGTTTTTATGACATAACGTTGTAAAAACCATGACGTTTCTCTTAAGACAATAATAATAATAATATGTAAACCCTTTCCTTGCCCTACAAAAAAAAAAAAAAATAAAATAAAAAATATATATATATATATATATATATATAAAAGAAATACAAAAATATAAAATAAAAGTAAAATAAAAATACTATATATGTTTTTTGGCTTGAGTGTCGTTTAGTTTCTCTTCTGTTCTACATTCACTACCAAGATATAATTTGTCTAGTACTCACACTCGTATAAAATATTTTCTTTTTCTTCTTCTGGTTTGCAAATAATCTCAACATACATACCTGATATTATTATTATTATTATGATTTTTTTTTATATATGTACAGTGGGCAGCATAAGTTCGCTTCATTTCCACCAGCGTATATATGAATGAGCTATAGTAATGTTGCAACACAATTTGAATGCAGAAATGACATATATACTTTTAATGTTGCAACACAATTTGAATGCAGAAATGACTTATATACTTTTGATGTGGTAAATTACACACGTTGTTAGAATAGAAACCGGTTCAGAATCCAACTACCTGGTCATATTATTATCATTGTTAATTACATGATATGGATGCGAATTTACGCTGCCGACTGTACCCTTGACCTTGTTTTGTATCTCATCCACTATAGGCTACAGAAAGTCCTCTCTCTCTTACACAATACTTCCAGTCTATACACACACACACACACACACACAAACACTGCGCACATACACTCACTCACTCACACACACACACACAAACACTGCGCACATACACTCACTCACTCACACACACATACACAAACACACACACACACACACACTTGATATTATTAACTCTTTTCTTGTTTCAGCTTTGACCCTGTTTTTCACTACATGTACTCCCTCTATTACATACTGTCATACGTACAACACCTCTCACTCACTCTTTCGCAATGTTTCCAGTCTCCTACAACCCTCACTTTTTTTTTTTTTTTTTTGCAATGCCTTCATCTCATTTCTCACAATATTTTAAGTGATTTTTGTTTTTATTCAATTTTTTCGTTCCCTCCTTCTCTCAGTCGTTTCACGTCTGTCATTTTTTTAGGGCTAAGTTTCATTCATATTACAAAGACTTTTTTTTTTGCAATCCCATCATCTCTGTTCTTACAAGTTTCTCAGTTGTTTCACGTCTGTCATTATTTAGGGTTAAGTTTCAATCACATTACAAAGACTTTTCATCCCATTTCATTGATCTCCCGTTTTCTCTTTCCTTCTACTGTTACACAATTTATTCACTCTTTTCCCCGAGATAAACATTTGCAATTCTTACATTTTATCACAATATTTTAAGTGATTATTTTTTTTTCAATTCTTTCGTTCCCTCCTTCTCATTTTTACTGCAGCTTGGACCACCACTTCACTCTTACGATTTTTTCACTAGCTTAAAATTTAATGTAATACTCCATTTTAATTTTGCTTTACATATTGATCATAATTTCATATCTGGTTCTTAGTTTCAAAATAAGTTACCGACTTTATATAAGTATTTTTCCAAGAGCACTGCATCTCTATCACCCACTATACTACCTTTAATACAACCTACACCACAAACACCACCTCTGTCACCCACTACACCACCTCTGTCACCCACAAACACCACCTCTGTCACCCACAAACACAAACTCCATCACCCACTACACCAACTCTATTCTATCACACAAACACCAACACCCATATCAACCCACTACACCACCACCACCACCACCACCATCTCTATCACACAACAACAAACACACACAAATCTCTATATTAACCACTACACACCACCTCTCTATCGACCCACACTATGCGTCTGTCCATCCCAGTATCCCCTCTCCTCCTCCTTCTCTCGCCACGGCCCCCTCCTCCTCCTCCTCCTCCTCCAACTCCTTCCCCTACACACCACCACCACAGTGAATATTTCTGCCAGCTTAGGCCATGATTCTATTGTGGTGCCGTCAAGTCTGTGTCCCTTTCTACCACACCAAAGTCATGTTCTCTTGTTTGTTAAGTCCACCAAACAATAGAGTACCTTCAGTCAACCTAACCTATATACACTTCCTCCTCTCCTCCTCCTCCTCCTCTCTCATTCTCATTCTCCTCTCCTCCTCCTCCTCTCTCATTCTCATTCTCCTCTCCTCCTCCTCCTCCTCTCTCATTCTCATTCTCCTCCTCTTCCATCCATCTAACCAGTGTTGTTTATATTTTCTAGTGCTTTATTTATACTGTGGGATAACAAACATAGGCTTCATTCTATAGGTTATACTGTACTCGAGGTCCCATTCGTTCTTACCCCATCTTAAGGACCCTGTTGTGTTGTTGTCAGAAAATTGGAGATAAATGAGTCCTTCAAATATTGCCACGAAACAATTTAACACCTACTGTATATAGAAGGAGCTTGTTTCATGGCATGGTAAAGAAGGAATTAGGAGTCTCCAATTCTCATACACGATCACAGGGGCCTTAATATTTTGCCTCATTACGAACTACCACATTTTTTATAATATAAGACTATAAGACTTTTTTTTTTTTATAGTGGTCGAATTTATTATTGTTCTAATTTTAATATCACTGTTGTTCCATTATTTTCTATTCTATTTTATACTATTCCTCTTTTTCTTCTTCTTATTATTGTTTAATTTTTGACTAATATACTCTATACTTTTCAACTCGTTACTATTCCACTTACTATTATTTAATTCTTTACTATTGTATTCTACATTATTTACTATTCCACTTATTAATATTATTTCATGTTTACTTTTGTACTCTATACTCTTCCACTCTTTAATATCCCACATATTATTATTATTATTATTATTATTATTCCATTATTTACTATTCCACAAAATTCTACCACTCTCTTTACTATCCCACTTTATACTATTCCATTTTTTACTATCCCACTTTTACTATTCCATTTTTTACTATCCCACTTTATACTATTCCATTTTTTACTATCCCACTTTATACTATTCCATTCTTTACCGTCCCATCTATCATCCCCTTCTATGATAGTATTCCCATTAACTATATATACCTCATCAATAATACCATCACACACACACACACACACACACACACACACACACACACACACACACACACACACACACACACACACACACACACACACACACACACCACCAGTCATACCATCGTAAATAATAGTCCTCATCAATAATACCAGTAGCCTACCAACACACACACACACACACACACACACACACACACACACACACACACACACACACACACACACCACCAGTCATACCACCGTACATAATAGTCCAATACAGTAACATATTTTTCATTGATATATCTCGTGGCCTCACACATCAATATCCCAATTTTTACGAGTAACAGCAGACGTTCACGCAAGATGAGAAATGACCAAAGCACACAAGATAGTGAAGGAAGGAAGGAAGGGTTAGATAATCACCCCCATGTCATGCTTCTATAGCCTAAAGGAAGAGGAGGGAGGAGGAGGAGGAGGAGGAGGAGGAGGAGGAGGAGGAGGAGGAGGAGGAGGGAGGAGGAGGAGGAGGAGGAGGAGGAGGAGGAGGAGGAGGGAGAAGGAAGTGGAAGAGGAGGAGGAGGAGAAGGAAGTGGAGAGGAGGAGGAGGAGGAGGAGGAGGAGGAGGAGGAGGAGGAAGAGGTGACGGGGAGGTACAAAACGAAATGGAGAAGGAATACGAGGAAAGGGAGAAAAGAAGGAAAAAGAGGAGGAGAAAGAAGAATAGAAAGAGGAGAAAATACGAAGGAGGAGAGATGAGGAAAAGAATGAGACTAATGATTTATCAGTTAGTTTCTCTTCTCTCTCCTTCCCTTCCTCTTCACTCTCTCCCTTCCCTTCCCCTTCACTCCTTTCCGTCCCCTTCCCTTCCTCTTCACTCCTCTCCGTCCCCTTCCCTTCCTCTTCACTCCTCTCCCTTCCCTTCCCTTCCCCTTTACTCCCTACTATGTGCGTGCGTGTATCATACTCCTGCCTTATTCATAATGTAGGTCACGTTGCTGTCTGCTGTACTATAAGGAAGGGACATACACTACACCAAGGAGGGAACGTGTGTCATCATTTGTTTACGTGATGCCCCTCTATTCTATACAGTGTTTTGGAATGTTACACAGAGAGGGTATGGAATTCTCTCTCTCTCTCTCTCTCTCTCTCTCTCTCTCTCTCTCTCTCTCTCTCTCTCTCTCTCTCTCTCTCTCTCTCTCTCTCTCTCTCCTGGAATGCTACATAGAGATGGTATGGAATTATCTATCTCTCTCTCACACACACACACACACACATTCTCTCTCTCTCTCTCTCTCTCTCTCTCTCTCTCTCTCTCTCTCTCTTCTCTCTCTCTCTCTCTCTCTCTCTCTCGTCTCTCTCTCTCTCTCCTCTCTCCTCTCTCTCTCTCTCTCTCTCTCTCTCTCTCTCTCTCTCTCTCTCTCTCTCTCTCTCTCCCTGTCTGTTTTTGTTATTTTGAGTAGGGCAGTCGATATGCAAAGTAACATTCACCACTTCTCATGTAGTTGAAAAGATTATGGAGGATTTACTCTAAGTATCGATTAACTGCTGGCCACTTTACTTCTCACCAAATCCCCTAACTAATCCCCCTCTTTTCCACACATTTCGTTTATTAACTAAGATTTGTGTGGGGGTCCGAACAGCACTATATAATTTCCAAAGGACCCTCCCTGTGTTCGTGTATGAATGAGACTTGGTGTGGGCTTCTGATTCCTCCTGACTAATGCCACGAAACAAGCTTCTTCATTGTACTGTAGGTAGGTGGTGTTGTTTCGTGGCCATATTTGAAGGACTCATGACTCACCTTCACTTTTTCTGACTCGACTACATCACTGTGGCCTTAATTAATGAACAACTTCCATAGTAAGTTCAGTACCAAAACACACAACAACAGAATATTAGTAAATCAATCAAATTCCAACATTAGTAGACGTAAAGTGTGAGATTTGTATATGAACTTAATTAATCTTATGTATAGTCAGGCAGGTATGATTTCTTTAATACCATATATCATAGTTCATTTTCACAAGCACACACTTACAGTATTTATTATAATGCCTTAAGGATGGGGTATATAGGGACATTGTTTTGCGGGTGGGTAAATCTGGAGCAAATGATTCCTCCAAACTATTCCCAGCAACAGGATACCACTGTTTTTTTCTTCGTGTGGGTCTGTTTCCTGGCATACTTTGGAGGAATCAAGGCACTCCAATGTACCATAAGTATACTCTCCCATTTAATTAAGGAATATCGAGGCAATTGGTGCGTGGTTTTGTGGTACACGAATTTCATCTGAGGTTTGTAATCTTATGGTAATACTCGTATGTATATATAATAGGCTTGTATCCCAATTGAGGTCAATACCACTACGAATACCACCTACACTAAGAAACATCACAAAGGTATTTCTTCTCTTATTTATTTATTTTTTTCGGGAGTGAGCCGGAGACGGAAAAACGACAACAACAAACAACAACAAAAAATCACAACAAATGTATTTCTTCTCGTATTTATTTATTTATATATCTATTAATTTTTTTTCGGGAGTGAGACAGAGGACGACGACGACGACAACGACAACCAAAATCACACTAAAACAACAACAAACTGAGGGGGTCGTGCTGGGTTCAATCTGTGAGTTGTAAAAGGAGGAAGGAAAGAAAAGATAGTGTAATTAAATATGTGAGGGAGATTGACTGCAGTGTAATCAAGCCTTGGAATCCGTGTGGTGGGGGTGGGGGGTGAGATGGATAGATAGATAGGTTGAGGGGTGAGATAGATAGATAGATAGATAGATGGGTGGGTTGAGGGAGATAGATAGATGGATGGGTGGGGGGTGAGATAGATAGGTTGAGGGAGAGATTGACAGACAGACAGACAGACAGATAGATATATAGATAGATAGAAGGGTAGAGGGGATAAGTAGATAGATAGATAGATAGAGAGCGAGAGAGGACGAAAGACAATTTGATAAAATGAGGAAGGGAAGAGAGGAAGGATGAACTGAAACCAAAACGAAAATGAAATGTGGAGAAGGAAGAAGAAAGGAAGGAAAGACAGGTAATAAATGAACGATGCAAAGAGGAAAGAGGAAGGAACGAGAAGGAACGAGAAGGAAAGAGAAGGGAAGAAAAGGGAAGAGAAGGAAAGAGTAGGAACGAGAAGGAAAGAGAAGGGAAGATGTATGAGAAAAACGGAATTAGAAGGAGAGAGGAGGAAGGGGAAAGGGAATAAAAGAGAGAGGAAGAATGCCGCAATGGAAGAAAGAAAGAGAGAGAGAGAGAGAGAGAGAGAGAGAGAGAGAGAGAGAGAGAGAGAGAGAGAGAGAGAGAGAGAGAGAGAGAGAGAGAATTAGATGGTAAAATTGGCAGACACGGAGAAGAAGGAAGAGAGTGAGGAGAGAGGAATACCAAGGAAAAGTTAAACCTCAAACAGTAACAGAACTATTGGTCCATGTGAGGCTGGGATAGACAAGGAGACAAGGGAGAAGAAGAAGAAGAAGAGAGAGAGGAAAGAGAAGAAGAAGAGGAGAGAGAAATAGAAGATGGGAAAGGGGGGAGAAGAGGAGTGAGGAAGGGAGAAGGAGAGAAAAGGAGGGAGGGAGAGGGAGAGAAAAAGGAGGGAGGGAGAGAGAGAAAAAGGAGGGAGGGAGAGAGAAAAAGGAGAGAGGGAGAGAGAAAGGAGGGAGGGAGAGGGAGAGAAAAAGGAGGGAGGGAGACGGAGAGAAAAAGGAGAGGGAGAGAGAGAGAAAAGGAGGGAGGAAGGACAGGAGAGGAAGAGCAAATAAAGAATGGGAAACGCAGGGTGGAAGGAGAAAGAGACGGAGAGAGGCGAGAAAAAGGAGGAGAGGAGAGAGAGAGAGAGAGAGAGAGAGAGAGAGAGAGTGAAAGAGAGAGAGAGAGAGGAGAGAGAGAGAGAGAAGAGAGAGAGAGAGAGAGAGAGACGAGAGAGAGAGAGAGGGAGGGGGGGGGGGGAGGGAGGAGGGAGGGAGGACACACTGCAGCAACCAAGGGAAGAGCGTCGACACACACCCGACTTCACACACAGCACACCACACACTGACTACTGACCTCACACACACACACACACACACACACATATATACTAACCTGTCATACACACACACCTACAGATTAACCTGTCATACACACACACACACACACACACACACACATATATACTAACCTGTCATACACACACACCTACAGATTAACCTGTCATACACACACACACATATTAACCTGTTATACACACATTACATATATATTAAGTTGTCATACACACACACACATATTAACCTGTCATACACACACACACATATTAACCTGTCATACACACACACATATATATTAACCTGTCATACACACACATACACAAGCACTCTTTCACGTACAAACAAAATTTCCTTTACAAAAGAGAGCATTTGCAATATGTTTGAAAAATTGCCTAATTTTTCGAGTGAGAGGACAGTAATCTCAAATGACACATTGGGTTACACTGTGTATAAAATATATATATAAAACACATACAAACCTAAACCATTGTATGTACAGGCCACAATCAAATATCCACCAACACTTTCCTTTCATAGTACAGTAGTATACATCACGAGGGGGGAGGGGGGGGTCCCTTATTAATATACACATAATGACAAGGTGAGTGTGAGAGTTATTACCAATACAATAATTCCATAACACTGACCTAGAAAACAGTGTGTTGTCAATAGTCACTCCATTGAAGGAAAGGAAGGGGACATTCAACTGGCTTGGAAATCATTAGGGAAATCTTTACAAGTTGCGTGTGTAAGTCGACTGTGCCTCTCTCTCTCTCTCTCTCTCTCTCTCTCTCTCTCTCTCTCTCTCTCTCTCTCTCTTTCTAAACACACACACACATACATATATTTACTTTCTCTCTCTCTCTCTCTCTCTC